>CAAKHF010021497.1:0-32371 GCA_901007745.1 Hippocampus kuda
CAGGAGCTCGCGCCAGTGTGCCCCGCCGGCTCACCGGATCCGATGCAGGACGCCCACAAGGGCAAGCGGCAAGGCGCCGTGCCGCTGTAGAAAGTGCTGATGTCCTGCGGAGCCAAAAGCTCGGAAAACATCGTGCCCTGGAGACGCTCGGGCTTGCAGCGCAGCACCGACGATCCCTGAGGTGACACGTACACCACTTTCCCGGACAGAAAGGATACCGCCATTGAGAACGTGTCCTGGGAAAAGGAGGGCATCCATTTTGACATTCGCTTTCAAACTGGACTGGTGACTTTCTTTTTGCCCACGCGTGAACTTACCGTGTTCTTTAGTGTGTATTCCGAAGTGATGTTGTCCAGCTCCTCGATGGTGAAGGCAGACAAGTCCAGGCTACAACCGTGACACTCTTCCACACTCCACTGGTGATAATACTCCTTGTTGGCTGGACACACAAAACGGCACGAAGCACATCAGCACCGAGTCCGACGATCCTGAGGCGTACGATGCCAGGCAGTTTTGCTTCTTTTTATATCATCAATACGAGCAGAGTGGAACTCATTTTCAGTCCTTGAGTTTCAGGGTTGGCTTTGTGGATCAGTTTAAAACGACCGGAATCATACATTCTCTCCAAGGATCTTCATATTGCATTTACAACTGAATGTCCAAGCGTTATGGACGCATTATTACATACCTGTCAACTCATACGGTTTAGCCATATTTTATACGGAATTTTGTATATTTCAAATTCAAAACTTATTTCAAATTCAGGTACACAGGTACAGATGACGACTGACGGAACCCTTTCTTCAACGGAATTTTGTGGTGAATCTTACGTATATGGACATATCGCACAAATCATATGAATTCTGAAAATTTCCAGGGTTTTTTTCCCCCCTAACAGGTAGTTCCGTTTGCTTTTGCCCAGAATGGTGCTCGTCTACTCGAATGCTTTCATTTCCGGTAACGTTCCAGTAAATCACGTGGTTCCTAGTTGAAAACAGCAGAGAATTCATTCCATACTTCGGTAGTATACAAGCAAGTTTGCACCAGAAACACTGACAGCATTATTGCAGTGCAAAGTAAATATGAATGGATGCTGTAACTTCGAGCCGATGGGTCAGCATTTGGAATTGGTGAAAAAAGTAACGCAGGAATACAACTCTGAACACAGTAATGCCACTAAGTAGAATGATGATTAGACATTCACCTGCCATTGTATTATGGAGATCTACAATAAATATCATTAAAAATTTCGTGGGTTTTTTTCTGCCGTTATTTTGACATATAAAATGCGTTGGTATGTTATAAGGATTTTTTTGCTCTTTATAAGGATTTTTTTGGTAGTTTATATGGGTTGGCGCTCCGAAAGTTTGACAGGTATTTTATTATTTACTCATTTCAAAAAGGACCCGCGGGGCAGAAGGAACTAATAATGCGCGCGGGTTGCAAGAAACTAATGGGCAGGCCGGAGTAGCGGCAGCCTGGCCCAGCGGGAATTTGCCACAAGTCCAAATTACACAGTCCCGGCCTGAACACACAAGTGTGAATATTGCCGCAGTGACAATTTAATTTCCCGAAGAGGATGACGTAAGAAGTGTTTATTCATCTGTTGAATGAAAGTAAAACCGGATCTCACCTCGGACTTGTCTGACACACTGCAGGGCGTACTTGAGTGCATTGAGAGTGCTGGAGTGGCCCTTGGACTTGCGCTCCGCTGGCAAGCGGAACTTGAGCTCCTTGATGGCCTTCATGAGCTCCTTCTGGGTCTGGACTCTCGCCGACTGATTGCTGCTGCAGCCAGATGTGGAGGGCGGGTCGTGTTCGGAGCTGGTGGACAGCAGGCTGTAGGCCAGCGAGCCGCTCGGCGGCGACAGGCTCTGCGAGTTGGAGCTGCAAAGAGCGACGGCCGTTGAGACCGACGCGGGCTTCCTTCTGCTTCCGAGCAGCAAGCTGACTAAGTTGCCCGTTTACCTCTTATGGCTGTCGGTGGTTTCCAGCATCATGCCCGAGTCCTTGCCGTTGGACGAACCGTGCGAGCTGCGGGTGGACTGGCGCCCACGGGAGCCCGTGTCCCTCTCGCCGGAGTCGTTGCCGCTGGAGAGGCCGCCGTCCATGTCGTCCGAGTTGGGCCCCCTCTGATCGCCGGCTCCCGATCCTTCGCTGGGGGAGGACATGCCCCCTGCCCTGTTTCCCTGCTCCGGAGCGGAGACATTGGCACCGGATTGTAACTGTTTGGAGTCGGCCTCCTGGCCGGTGTCGTTCTCGGCAGCCCTCGGCGCTCGCCCCCGAGCGTTGCTGCTGGCCGCTGACTGAGTGATGTCATAACTCATACTAGACTAGGATGAGGCTTGCGCTGCTTGTTTGAGGTGTCAGCCGAGGAAACAGTTCGACACGGCGTCGACTTAAGTGGGACTGCTATGTGCGTACAAGTGAATCATAGCTGATGGCTGCCTTATGTAATCAACTCAGGGGAGAAAGTCATGGTTTGTCGTGCAAAAAAAAATGAATGCGTTAAATTTAGGGCTGAGATGCCCAAAATTTCATATTGCGTGAGACGGCCTTGGCACGGGCACGCAGACAGTTGGGGGAGACACTCGTTTCAGAGTGTATCTGGTCCTTCCACCTCCTGAGATGTGTTTGCAGGCAACGTGAAGGCCACCTAAGAAGACAGAAAAACAGAATTGGGCAAAGAAAGCGAAGGCGTTTTGACTTCAGATGTTGCGCAATGACTAGCGTGCTTTGGCAGCTATCTTCCAAGGACGAAAACAAGCTAGTTTATCATCACGTCGGCCTCCCGCAACTGCGGCTGTGTCATGTTCACACCGCGGTTCCGAATGCTTGCCCTTCCGCCCAGATTAACGCCAATGAAAAGGCCTTTGAGAACATCAAGCCCGCTCCTATTTCCAATCTGCAAATGCGTACGCTCGCGTCTCCTTATAGAACAGGCGGACATGCGTTTGTGTCAGTCGTCATAGCTTAGGCCCCTTTGACTCAGAGGACAATCAACTACAAACAGGAGGAGGGACTGTCTGTAATAGATAATCTGCTAATAAACAGAGGTTTGCATCCCCAGGTATATATCTGGACACCACCTACGCAAGTGAAAGTCTCTTGCTAAGACGCCCCGTAATCTCTTAAACCCCGCAGACGCAAAGAAGACGACATCCCGAGCGTCACTGCTTTCAAATTTATGCACTCGCATGACCCTACAACTCCGTCTTTAGAAGTAGAATTTGGTCATGTCCGCCTACTGTCGTGTCACCATGGCCAGTCGCGGCTTGAACGGGTTGTGAGTGTCAGAGAAGTTATTATGTAACTCGAGGCACAACATTAACTTGGACACTGGCGCTGGTCGATTTTTGAAAACTATTCTAATTACAACCTAAATTGCCATTGCGATTAACCAGGTGATTATTTTCTTCAAAGTCCTCTTCCCATGTCTTTTTAAACAAACACAAGCAAGATGTTGTCGTGTTCAAATTGTAGTCAGGATAATTTGAAAATGGTATTCCACGACATTGCGATATCGATTTCAATTTGATTAATTGTTCAGCCCTCATATCCACATGGAAAACATGCAGCAAAGGTCAACGTGTTTGCTGCGATTGCGATGGTCTCCGATCCAGTGTGGAATGAGCGCTCAGTTTGATCAGAGTGATGATGCACATTTCGCACATGTCAAAATGTGTGCTCCGCAGCCGAACAGTTGGGCAAGTATGGCCGGGAAATATGCGAGTGGTGCATGCGAGTGGGTGTCGAGGCCGGCTGTCATCCATGTGGACTTCCACGGGCCTCGGTGGTTCGAATCAAAGATGATGAGGCCGGAATGCTAAACGGCCATGACACCCAGCCAGACAAATCATTCGCCAGATATGCACCGTGTAAGACTTGCACATGTCCAATACCCGAGATTCTCAAATGTGGGGCCAGACCGATATATGGTGGCACTTTGGGACATGAGTTTAATTCCTTCGGTGACCACGATGGTTAATGGAAATGTCATTAATCCATCAATTTAAATGAGAAAAAAAATTGCACTCTGAAGGATGGTATTCTCTAAAAATATACAGGCGGCCCGTTGGTCGAGTGGTTTGCGCATCATTTTCTCCGGGTACTCCGGTTTCCTCCTTCATTCCAAAAACATGCATGGCAGCCTGATTGAACACTCCAAATTGTCCCGAGGTGTGAGCGTGAGCGTGGATGGTTGTTTGTCTCTGTGTGCCCTGCGATTGGCTGGCAACTGGTTCAGGTTGTCCCCAGCCTACTGCCCGAAGACAGCTGGGACAGGCTCCAGCACACCCCGTGACCGTTGTGAGGATAAAGCGGATCGGAAAATGGGTGGATGGATAAAAATATACAGTGGTGACATAAATAAAGTCTAAAGAATGAGACCATTCTTTTGTCACAATTTTTGATTCGATTCAATGAGTAAATGTGAATTGTTCTTTGCAGAGGATAAAGGATATACGCCTGTGAGTAATATGATATATCTGTCGAAATGTGTTATGTTCATATCCGTTGCTCAAAGAGTAAAAAACACACTGATGCGAAATGTTAGCCTGTGTACCTATTGAGTTGCCCAGAATTCAGGCAGCGGAGGCTATGTGATTGTTTTAAATACACAATGAGTAATGCTCCTAATTTTACGTTGAATTTGATAGCAAACTTCAACTGAGAGTAGCAACACACGGTTCGAAGCCTATTTTTGGAAGAATTTCACACGACCCGCCAAACTGCTGCTTGTTGTGAAGTGAGTTGAGTCACTGCGACCTCTTTTTTTTTTTTTTTAAATAATCTGCCCGACTGCTAATTGGTTGCAGGGGCCAAGGCAGGTGCTTTGATCTCTTGGGCCTCGGGTGGGCTCTGAGTTCTTGTTGGGCAGTCTGCCTTTTAGTCAAGTCAGCTTTTATTGTCAAACATACTCTGTGTAACATACAGCACAGATGAAATTACTTTCCTCTCTCAAACACAGTGCAAACATGTAGTGCATTTTATTCCCCAATATGTATCCGATATGTGAGTATCCATAGCCCAAAATATCTCGACCTTTCTGACATGTTCTCCATGGAGTGACAAGTGCTATGACACTGTCTGCGTGCGTGTGTAAAGACGATGTGACACGGGCACATGCTGCGAACGAAGCTGGACACTTGACTTGTGACACTTCCCTGTCGTTGTGTACAAAAGCTCCGCTGCAGGGAGGAGTGTACGTGCGGATGCTGGGGGGCGGGGTCAGCACCGTGCGGGTACATGTGAGCATGTCCAGACGTATCGTGCTATAAAGTTTTATACCGAGATGAGCCGCGATGCATGTTTTCAAATGCATCCCATGATATCGGCCGACGGCAAACCCGAAACTGCAACTCTTTACAAGCCCCGGACAGCAGGCACGTGTACTCCGCAGTGGTTTCCACAGTCGTTCACGGCTCCTGATTGGCTAGCGGCCCCGACCAATCCGAGCGTGCGCCGCAGAGCCGCCAACCTGTCATTGGCCTGCCTTAGCCCCGCCCCCTCGCCTTGCTCGCCTGTATTCCGGCCGTATACCATCTGATTCCAGGTCAGGGTTGAAAGCTTTGCAGTTGCTTACCATTTCAAATCACAATCATGTTATCCGATACAAAACCTACATTTTGGGTCTTATATAGAGATTCAAATAATGTTTAAGCCACATGCAGACTTCACATGAAATGCAAAACATGCATATTTTCAATGCCCATTGCAGCTATAACTGATATTGGTGTGAGAATTAAATTGCCGATAAAAACCTAATGAGTGAAGCTTCATTGCCAAGTGCACGATGAACGACGAGTTACAGCTTGGGTAATTCGTTAAAGCTCGCCACATATTTTGATTGGCGTGCAGGCTTGCGCGGTCTACCAATAGATGAAAGCTGTGAGCAACAATAAAGTTTTCTACCAGCACACATTCACCAAGCTGTAATACGTCTAAAAGAAGCGAACATCAGATTCCAAAATAGAAAACAGTACGGTACAAAGAGTGTGTTTCAATAACGTGGTCCAATCACGATTTTGTTAAAGGTAAACGCAGCTTACTATATGAGTCAGAGAACAGCCTCCACTTGTAAACATCGAGAAATCAACATCAACGTGTTAATGTGCAGTGACGATCATCTTATTCACGAATTATTGAAGAGGCAATTTTGTTCTACTGACGGTAAAATGCCCGTGGAAACAATCGACGTGATTGCGATGAGAATCACAATGCACGCTACTTGCAAAATAGGACACCGTTAAGTCTCAAAGTCATATTTTTTTCTGTATCCTAGTTTTAAAATTAAGCATTTGCTTAAAGCACTCTCTAGAACAAACAACGCATCACTCAAAATGTATTATATTTTCAAAGGAACATCGTACATTGGAGGGATAGGTTTCTGTGCTATGTTATTATCCTGATTATCTGACGGCTAGCGTGTTAGCATGCTAGCGCTAAGCCATAAGGAAGAACCGAACTCAAAAGTCGACAACGTACCTTTTAAAATCTCCGTTGAAAAGATATCAGCCGATCTTATATTCCACGTATCCAAAACATTGTGTCAATGCATCAAATATCTCCAGAGGTAGTGACTGCGTGTTTGTAAGCAGTTGCTTTCTCAGTCGACATTTTGCGATTCCCACTCGTCCCAGCCCCCCGACAGGAGTGTACGCGCGCCAATACACGTGAGGATGCATGGGCGAGCCAGTCGAACGCCCTCATTGGACGTCGGCACACCTCATGCCACGCCCATAACAGGGACCGAGCGCGTTCCATTGGACGAGCGGGGCGGGGCTCGTAGCACGGGGCTCGCTTGTCACGTTGCAAACTGACTGCTCCCGAGTTCATTTCCCAACAGCGCGGAAACGTGAGAGGGCGGCGCCATGGGCTCTTTGTTTACCGTAATACCAAAAGTGTTAGGCCCAAACAAGTTTCACAAAGGGATTGTCCTACGTTTTCTTTTCATAACAGTGTATTTCCTTGATGTTTTTCCTCTCTTAATAAACAAATTCAACTGAAAAATTTTAGTGTTCGTTATTTTATGTGCATACATGTATCAGGGGCAAATTCCTCTATGCGTTTTATTTCGGTCTTACGGGCAGTGCAGACACATTTCAACGTGCTCTCTGGCGCTGACGTCATTTCTTCTGCTCCCCCACTTCTCAAGCACGTGGCAGGCGGTGTGGCAGTTCTGTGCCTGTAAACAGAGCAGATCTAGGGCACTTCGAGCCATGTCAGGGAGTAAATAGGTGACTCATGTACTATTAAACTATGGCACCACAACAAGTAAATGATTTGCACACATATATTTACATTTGTAACGAAATTTGGCGTTTGGACTGTTTCTAAATAATTTTTCATTTTTCCACACATGGCTTTCCGTAATGCTAAATATGTTCTAGGTTGGATGTGTTTTTTTTTGTTCGATAATAACACATTTATTACCCATTGATCGGATTCTTGAGTAATGTTAAATTAATATTGCCGTGTAGAGTTGACAGATGGCTGTAGCACACTAATGTCTGGCTTCCCCTTCTGGTTGGTAAGTGATTGTGCTATGCGCCGAATGAACTCGTGTTTTTAGTGGATCTGCCTATTTGGTCCCTGTTTTGGACAGATTAGCAGACGTGTTTGCAGTCGTTTCCACACACATTTTAACGTGGCACATTTTCTTCATTTGCTACCAAGGATGTGTCATTCTCAACAACATTTCATAAAAAACTCACCTCATAAGGGCAGCCAAGCTGTCAATTATATTATGCTTTTTCCACTCTTTTTTTTTTTTTACGCTTACAACTTGGTTGCTGTCTCTTTAAGAGCAGGGCGTGTCCGCTGCTCAGGAATCAGGAAGTACGTTTATGTTTGGTTAAAAAAAAAGTCCCTCCTCAAGCTAGGCTGGTTGTACGTGTGTGATCGCGTAGCCCGAAGGCGAGGCTGCGAGAAACGTCACCAACATCTCGGCCAGCTGCCGCTGCCGCCGCCACTTTCACCCATGGACGGCCCGCCGGTGGTCACGGGTATGTGTCTCATCTTAAAGACTTGTTCAACGGCGTGCGTGTTAGTCGTCTGCCTCGCGTATATTTTCCATATTTTCCTTCGCTGCAGCAGAGGTACATGGTGGCGCAGGGAGTATGACCCTGATGTTGAGAAGTTGTTCTGAATAAAGTTCTTGGAGAAGACAAGATCAAGGTTACTGGGCATAGGTGATGTGCATCTTGAGATGTATTTCGCTCTGCTTATAACATAGCGTTGTCACTCGCATAACAGGGAATCTTTCTGCAAATAAAAGGGAAGCTCGTGCTCAATCCCTGGCACAGCAAGAGTTGATGGTGCTGGGTCCTTGTGTGAGGTTCCTGAGGAAATGTGCTATTGAGGCTATGATGTCTCAGTCTTGGAAGATGAAGGCCGTGTTTGAAATCTCGAAAAGCGAGACTCCTAAAGGTCAACTACTGGATCATTACGCTCACTCCTGTGTTGGTTGTCGATAAGCATATAATCATGCACATTTGGGGGCGTTAAAGCATGGCCAGTCTGGTTACGCCACACTAACTGATGATGCATAGCGGTCACAGGAGGCCCACTGAGAAAACAATTTGTGCTAATCTGAGCAAAATTCATCCAAGTGCAACAATGTAAGTGCCCATATGTGAGTCATTTCGCAAGCAGACAAAAGCCTGCATTAGAGCAGTGTGACAGGATTGTCTCCCCCCCCCCCCCAAAAAAAGAAAATCTGTCAAAATGCAAAGTCTTTTTGGAAAGACCACTTCAATCTGTGTAGAAAGTAGCAAGAATTTTCAAGATCAGATAGAGCTACAAATTGAGCTTTTGGTTGGGGGTGGGAGTTGAGCAATGTTTTTGTGTGATATCACCTTTAGAAAATGTGGTCAAAAACACATTCAAATTGAGTACAACGGTGTAACTTCTGCATTTCTCAACATTATTCGCTGATAAATTTCAGTGAAAAAATATCCACCAATTTTTCGGGCTGGCCAAAATTCCGAGATGTCAACGGGTCATAATTAGCGTTGTCTTTCAAATGTGTGTGCAGTATGTAAGCAGTAAGAACGGGTGAATACTGATACGGCCTTATTTTAAGGTATCTGGTACTCGTGGAGGCTGCCGATACCAAAAAAATCTGACATTTTGTAAATCCTCTTCGGCAGTGGCTGGTGCGATACTGTGGCAGTTTGACACATTTGGCAAGTCATTATCTGCGTCAGAAAGAAAGGTCTAGAAAGGATTGGAGGTATCGGTTCTCGATAACTGTGAGTAGTCAAAAAGTGAGTACTCATACTGGTACAGGTCTGGAAAAAAAGTGGGATAGAACATCTTGAATTGTTTTGTTTTTTTGTTTTTGTCAATTTATTTGTTACGGGGGAAATTTCCACCAATATGGCATCTACTTCTGCATCTAAAGTTGATATGAAGTTCCTTTTGGAAAGCCATGTTTTTGAAAGAGTAGTCAGTGTTCGCAAAAAACCTTCAGACTTCTGCTAGGGGGCAAATCAAACAAACAAAATAAATAGGAAATGCTTACTAGAACATCTAAAGTTGATTTGGCGTTAAGTCGTCACTTTAAATAGTGGCAGACCATGTCATATGAGTTTGACTATGACTCATTGATTGTGAACACAGCCAGATCCACGGTTAAACATCTGAGATTATTTTAAACGCAGATGTTTTTATTTTTGACATTCTGAAAAAAAATCCTTTGAGTTATACATCTTACATGTCACATAAAGAGGGGAAAAAAGTTTCGAAATGATTTATCTTGGTCTCACAGTTTTTTTTTTTTTAACATCTCAAAAACCTGGCATTTGAACAGGGGTGTCTGCACTTTTTATATCCAGTGTGAGTTGATTTCCATCTATTCCTCCGCGACGTTGACCTCCAAAATGTGCCACTCGCACATCTCTCCGGTTTAAGGATCAGGTTACTTGCCTTCTCTCAGCCCATCTTTCCCTTCGCCCTCCAGCCACTCAGACGACAGTTACCGGGAAAGGTGACGGGGCCGAGGGGCAGATCAACCCCGACTACACGGCCTTCGTGCTGGTGCCAATCTTCTTTCTCCTGGGGCTGCTTGGGGTGGTCATCTGCCACGTGCTCAAGAGGAAGGGATACCGGTGCACCACCACAGAGGTGCCGGATGAGGACGAAGTGGAGGAGCCGTGTGAAGCAGAGGGAAAGGATCCGGAACTGGGCGGAGGTGAGGAAACTGAGTAATGAATGTACAATAAGTGTTTATAATTACTAGCACTGGAAGCGGCCAGCGTACAATTGTGCTGAAATCAAGTCATTTCACAATAAGCAGGACTTTGGCAAATGGTGAACAGTCCTTTAAAAGAAAAAAAAAAGTCTGTAAGATGATTAATGGAACTCCCAATTGACAGTTGCCCTCAATCTAAACATAAAACAGAGAAGTTATACTTTTATTTTTTAAAACAAACCACCTTTCGGTCCGCTAGCTTAATGCTAAATTGCTCATATACTCCAGTGCTATAACCCTTTAAGACAGAGACTGAACACACACAGTAGTACATATAACAATCCAGCAGTACTCTCAGTTATATATTCTTTATCCTCTGTGTGAATGACCTATACAAGTGCCGTACTGATGAACTGAGATGATTTAAAATATCTCGCACTATATTTGTCTGAGAAAGAGCAGCACGATAGCAATTCAAGCCATGCTGTGTGACAACAACTGTCTCATGCTATTTAATGAAGTCATTACTCTATGAATGAAATGAGTTTTTATAGTCATTGATATTCATGACGTGTTTTGGTAACTTGGCACAATGGAGAAAAACAAAACCTATTTGCACACATGATCATGTTTTTTTTTTTTTTAAAGGCAAAGTGTAGTCCAAAGAACTTGTTGCGCTGATTAAAAAAACAAAACAGCACTATGATGAAAATTGCGTTTGCAGAATATTAATTAAGTAGCAGCACTCTACTTGTTTTTATCCATCTGAGGGGGCAGCCATTTTGTGACTTGCTGTTGACTGAAAATGACATCACAGTGCCCAAGGACTCAGGTAACAATCCATCACATCTCAGCTTGACCAAACTGAGAAAACAGGTGAGCCGTGATTGGTGGTTACCGGAGCAACTGTGATGTCATTTCAGTCGACAGCAAGTGGCAAAAGGGCCGCCCTCTGAGATGGGGAAAAAAAAACCTGGATTTTACTGCGCAATTCATATTCCACTAACGCACTACTAACCAGAAGACCGTGTTTAGACTGGTGGGGGGGGGGGGGGGCACATAGAACATATTATTGGCAACTTTTTTTGACTTGACTTTCTCCTTCAACAAGCCGTCAGATAGCATTGGCTCAACTTTTATGTTAGCAAAACATGTTCCAATAGCTTTGCTAGCACTGACTAACAAGAAACTAAAACCTACATACACCTGACTTGTATGTGTTTATTTAGGTACAACGGAATTTTTAAATGCCAGAAACTGCAGATTTTTAGGGTGACAAACGAAATGCAGGGTACAGATGAACATTTTTGTACTTATTGTGACACAAGGAGGCCAACATTCCTCCGTAGAGGACGCTCATTTTCATCTTATTTGACTTGTGTCATCTTACAAAGCTTGTTTTGAACACCAGGAAGTGCATTCAAGCCACTGATTAGTTCGTGGAATGATCATGGCACGGTTACTCGTAATTTCCATTGGCTCACTCACTGCGTGACAGCTGCGACGCGTGTGAACTGCCGTTGCCGTTGTGACGAGAAGGTCATGCAAGCGACTGGGTTTTGAAGAAGCCTTTTGGGTCCTCCTTCCCGTAAACATTTTCAAACTTGCGCTTCTCCGTATGCGCCGACATGAATCTTCATGTTTACTCTGCGCTGTTGCAGGCCTTTCCTCACTTTGTGAACCCACACGGGCCACTTCCTGGAATATCGCCGCTCCCCCGTAGTTGTTTCACATGGACCCACTCCCCTCTCCTGTGGCTCGACAAACAGCTCGCATTCATTGCGCTCATTCGCCCCGGAGCCTACTTTCCATTCTGCGGCGCTCAGATTGAATGCGCGGCGGCAGCGTGAGAACGTTTCACTCGGCGGGCCTCGCATATCACGAGGCCGTGTTAGGCTTTCGCCTCTGCATTCCAGAGAATTCCTTTTCACCGTACACAGTGCGTTAGTGTTATTAGATGAGCAGGAAACAGGCGAGCCGTCACAGGGTCTGTGCTGCGTCTGCTCTCTTGAGGGGCCATGGTGACGATGAGCAGTCGATGGATGAGAATAGGATGGTTGAAATAATCGTGATCTGTCCAAGCATTCCCTTGCAAAAGTATTGGAACGGCAAGGTCGATTCCTCTGTTTTTGTAGTAGACTAAAAATTTGTATTTCCGATCAACCGATGGATGCGTGGGGGTTGAGGTGGGGTGTTTATTTGCTGGTACAGTATTTACATTTGTGTGATCTTGCGCCTGTAATGGGCAGCATTTTTCACAGCCCCGCTTAATTTCTCCATTGCGGGACTAATAAAGGTTTTCTTATCTTATCTTATAAACAACTTGGGACACTGTCCATTTTTGCTTGAAGCCGCCCACTTTTCAATTGAGTAAATTATTAAATGACCTTAAAGTGACATTGAATATTTGGTGGCATAACTCTTCCTTGCAGTAACCGCATCAAGCGTACAAACCCATTGACTTGGCCAGACTGTATCTTTCTTCATTTGAAATGCTTTTCCAGGCATATACTGCAGCCTCTTTCAGTTCATGTTTGATTCCGGGGGGGCGGGGGGGGGGTTAGGGGGGTTCCCTTCAGTCTACTCTTCAAGAGGAAAAATGCATGCTCTATTGGGTTAAGGTCCAATGATTGACTTAGCTGATCTAAGACCTTCTACCACCCCCATGATGACGTCCTTTGTTGTGTTAGCAGTGTGCTTTGGGTCCTTATCTTGTTGCATGACTAGCTTCTCCAGTGTTCGCGAAGGGTTTGTTCAAGGTTGCAACCTTATTTTTATACTCATTGTACTTGTTTGTTTGTAGCACTGTGGGCCCTTGGCGAACAAAATATCACTCTATTTCACATCGAATTGGTTGGAAAAAAAGCTTGCTTGAACCTTCAAATCTAAAATTACAAAAACACGACTGATAAAGGGCTCTTGATGATGAAGATATTTGATTTAGAAGTATACCTCCGTGAAGCTCTGTGAGCAGCGCTGTTTCACCACATGGCTCGAGTTGAGTGTCAGTGGCTTTTTACATGGCTGTCGTCATTCACTTCATGTCTTCGTTTCTCACAATACACACGTACACACTTTCAATGACCCAATGCAACACATACACTGCTTATACCTTACACATCCAAAGTGTTGCCATTTGTCTCCCTCACAATTGACGCCCAATCGTTATTTTCTACCCAAAAGTAGCTCATCTTTTTTTTTTTCCTTCTTTCTGCTTGCAGAGTTAAATGACACCTTCAGTGACAACAATGACACAGTGGGACAGATTGTCCACTTCATCATGAAAAATGAAGGTATGTGTCTCATTATATGATTTTTTTTTTTTTTTTACTTTTTATTTTTTGATTTTTTTTTTTTTAATGATGATTCGCTGGATGCGTGTGCATCTTTGTAATTAAAGTGCCACTGCTTCCAGTTAATATCCTGCCAGATCCCGATGGGCCATTTATTGATTGTGTGGTTCAATGCTAAAACCTTTTATTATACTCCGTGGCTGATAGCAGCGTGCCACAGCCTTGAAACGATGCCATGCTTGTAAGTAAATGGTTCGAATAAGCGTCAGTGGGTGCGGGTGTTCTACCGAAGCCCACCGTGGTGCGGGGCGATAAGAAAATGCTGCCGGCTGATAAGGCGGACTGAGGTGCACATCAGACGTCTTATGGGCGTTTGTGTGTGTGTGTGCTTACTCAACACTAAAATGATTATCACTAGCCACATTAATCCTTTGAACCATAAATAAAGCACTTATGATTCACAAGCACTTAAAAAAATTCCAACATTGTTTTTCCGTTAAAAATGTGTCTTCGGTGAATCTAAAGTTTAATGGTATTCCACAATGCGATCTTTTGGGCACTAAATCATGTAGCCTGGAAAGTCTGGCCTTCAAAATAAAAGCGACTCTGTATTGAAGCATAAACTATCATCTCTCTTAAGCACCGAATCCGCGCAGACAAAGTAGCCGCCAGCTGACATAAGTTGGACGTAAACGTGCCAAAAGAGGCATGCTAAATGCTAACTTGAAGGCTGTTACAATGGACCACAAATAGCATGCTAGTCTCAGCCATTTGTGTGAGTGCAGATGTTCAGGTGATGGAAAACTACTGCTATCGTTCCTGTTTTTTTGTTGATAAATATGTATCCTTTTCCATATTCCAGCCAACACGGATGCGCTAAAAGCCATGATTCATGACACCAGCATTGATTCTGACGGGTAAGCTTTCTTGTAATTATTTTCATCACCCTACTGTGCTTAACAGCTACCACTAGATGGCAGTATAACACTCCTTGGAGGCCCAAAGATAGCCTATCAGGCCAAGTTTGTTCTGACACAGATTTTATTGAGAGCAGGCAGCTGTGAGTGTGTGGGTAGAAGGGTTGGGGGGAATCAGTCCTTAACACCCCACTGCCCCCATTTTTTTGTTTCATGTTTCAATACTGACCTAATTTCTCAAAATATAGCATGCACAGGCTCCCTGATCACACCACATCACTGGCAAAAACGTCTTTGGGAACCTAGAGAAAGCTATTTCCATATAAATTGCATGTGAATGTTCAAGATTTGAAGCGGAACTGAAATACTTTCGAATTGTTCACATGTACACTTGAAGTTGGATTGATTTGAATGGGGCAAGAAGTGTAGGAGGAGGAGTTAAATATGCAAAGTAGTGGAAAGTATGGAATTGTCGATAGGTTTGAAACTAGTGTCAGTTCATGCAGTGTATTTTGAATGACCACAAAGGTATTTTAAGTTTTCAACACCTTGTGCAAGAGGATGCAGTACACAAGCGTGTCATCTGCATCAAGACGGAGTGCTGCATTTGACACATTTTGACCAAGATTATTCACATAAATGGAAATAAAAGCGAAACTAACCCAGAGCCCTGCGGCACACCCTTGTGAACAGATGTAATATCTGAGCACTGACCATTATATCTATTGCACCTCGACCGACTGCTAAGGCACACAACCACGAAAGCGCTTCTTCTGAGAACAACATGGTCGACAACATTTTTGGATTGTGGAAAGTCAATTATAATGTCCCAAATTTTGTGAAACTTTTGAAATTTGAGCAGTTTGCAGGAATGTACAATACGGTTAAGAATTATTTCTTGGTGTGAAATAACGTGTGAATGACAACCAAAGCGCCATGTGCTTTCTCCCTCCGAAGTGCGCCCATCACTCCCACTTCCCCCTTTACGCCCTCCCCTCCCATGACCCCCATTTCCCCGGGAGCGCCCCCTGGCGCGGCCAAGCACACCTGCAACCATCTGCATACCATCGGCGGCATCGGCGGCCACAAGAACATCTGCACGCGCTGCAGCCAGAAGAAGTGGCCGCTCATGAGCAAGCCGGCGGCCCGCAAGGTGGAGCAGCGCCGCAGCCACCACGGAGAGGTCACGGTGTTGTCCGTGGGCAGGTAGGTGCCATTCACTCACTCGCTCGAGGAATGGGCAAAGAGGCCTTCCAATTAAAATGTCCAAAAAAAAATAATAATGTTGTTCAACAATATGACTTTATCACTCCATGTGCAGGATTTAACACAAGACCCCTGACCAGAAATGCATACTTGGAACCAGTGAAGGCCCTGACTTTATCTCCACCATGTTTGTTTTCCCACTTCAGGTTCCGTGTGACAAAGTGTGACAAACCTGCCCGGGAACGGCGGATTCTGAACGTGGCAGATTCCAACGGGAGTGTCCCATCCGAGGATGCTGTGTCAAATAGCCGGACAGTGTCCGAGTCCCAGGAGGTTGGTGCCCAGGAATTGTGCCTAATTCTTTCAGAAAAATCTCCAAAAAAACCCAGAAAAACAAAAACAAAAAAATTACACGTGCTTACAAAGGTTAATGCCACCTAGTGGAAGAAGATTGAAATGCTCTGACTGTCCCAATACATTGTGACATAACAGATGATAAGGCATAGATACAGTTGGAACCTTGTTTAAAAAAAAATAAAATAAAATAAACTGTTGGTTGAAACCCCAAGCAATATTTCCTTCAGGAAAAAATAAAAATTTAATCAATCTATCCTAGACACCCAAAAAGATTGCATATTCCAATACAGTATTTTTCAAACTTTGGTGAGCCAAGACACACTTCTTTCATTGAAAAAGATCTCGCGGCACACCATAGCTGAAAATCTGAAAAAAACGTTTTTAACATTGAAGAATGACGTTATAACAGCTTGAATTGGAATCAAATGAACACAAAGAAAAAAGTATTTTATCATCGTTCATATTTATTGTTTCACTGTCGTCCTGCATTCATACGTCACAAATTCGCCTGTCTCGCGTTTAAACACAAGGCAATTGGCTAGCTGTTGCTGCTCCCTAGCGGTATGGGAGGGTACTACACGATTACTTTCTGTGCAATAGACCGCACAGGCATACAAATTGGATATTTTCCCGCGGCATACCTGACAATGTCTCTTTGAAACCCTGTGCCGTGGCACACTGTGTGCCGCGGCACAGGGTTTGAAAAAACATTGTTCAAATAGACAACACTCCCAGTCTGCCTGGCAACACCCAGTGGAGCAACATTGACATCACAGTTCCTGTCAAAAATCTTGACCTTGAAAATTAAATGACGCCAGTACAATGACGGCTTTGGTGGAGCTGTTTTTGTTAGATGGCGTGCCAATATTTGGAAGTGTTGCAACTTATGAAACCTTTTAGCTAAACACGTAGTGATTGCTGAGAATGAATGGTGGAATCACATGCATTTTTTATTTATTTTATTTTTATTTCCCCAGAAAATGGTGACAAAATAGAGACGAAAAAAATTCCTTAAACTGAATTGTATGGAAAACAGAGTATACAAAAATGACAAGGTCCCACTGTCTGAAATAATTTGAAGTGAGTGAATAATTTTTAGGCCAAGAAGGTGAGATTGGATAATTTTCCACGGCACACTTGTTATACCCGTAATTTTTAGCTGCCTTACCTTCCGTCTTTCATTTTTTTTTTTTTTTTTCCATCTGAATCTTTTGCCTCTATGTTTAATCAGGAGGAGAAAGACAGCTTGGATAAGGAGAAATGAGTGAAATCCAGGTAATTACTTAACTGCAGCGCCGACTTCACACATGCTCTCCCTCCGGTGATTCATTGATATTTTTCTTTGATATTCCTTCTTTCTCCAGCTTTCCTCGAGAGGAGACACTTTTAAAGCCTCCCGACGCGAACGTCGACACATAAGAGCAATATCAGTGCGTGCACCACCCTCTCCACCACCCCCGCCCCAGCCCGTACGCTCCCCAACGGGACCAGCGACGCGCCAGTCACATGAGCCTCTTCTTATTTTCCAGCTCGGAAGGAGAAACGCAAATGTTTCTTTCTGATTTAACGTCTCCCCGCCAAAGACGTGCGAAAGCACACGGACATGGTGCCGGAAGCAAACGTGCGTGCCAACATCTTTACTTGCTTGAATCGGTACGACCTGTCAGATGGAAACAGGAAGTAGGGATGAGATGCTGCCGTGGCCACAGGAAGTTGTCATCACGTGCGCCAGCCAGGAATATATCAATTAGTGCAAGTGTATCATTGACAAAGCTGGACTAGCTTATATGTGCCAGTGAAATATTTTTAAAAAAATGTTACATAAGGTCAGCCGACTTAAAGGCTCCATTTTACTGTTGTTATACGCCATTTTATTTGTATTTTCTCCACTTTCTTCCACAGCATACTTAGAATGCACTTATCGACCCCCACCCGCTTTTTTTTTTTCTTGAGATTTTATTCTTGTTATGAGTATGAGCTACCTTCCTACTCATCGGCATGAAGGGTTGATTGTTGTGTTGGGACGTTCATATGTGCTAAAAAGTAGTCCATTCCATTTTTTTTTTCCCTCCTGTCTTCGGTTTGACTTTTATATACGATCGAGCCGAGTGTTTGATGCTGGCTGAAGGTCTGAAGTTATATAAAAGCAAGAGAGCGTTGACATCAGTTACCTTAAGTGTCTACCTCTTTTCACATTCTTTCGGGGTTATTCACCTTTCAAAGACATTAAAAAAAAATTGTTTATAGCATCATCGTCAATATCACATCAGTTTTTTTTGTATGTATTACATATGTTTTTATTGTTTTATTTCTGCTGTTTTTTATTTAATGACAAAAACAAAATACGGAAATAAAGAGGAATGTACACAGCTGACGTCATTGCGCTTACTTAAAAGGTCACAGGTGTAAATGGGGGTTATAGCCCTTGTTGTGTCAAAAATAAGAGTCAGATGGAACTAGAGACAGCATTCTGAGAGCAGCGTTGAGGAGGACGAGGGTGGTGGTGGTGGTTGGACCAGACCTACATAACACACCAGGCTACGTCACCCCGCCCGCGGCTCTGAGCTTGAAGCAAAGCTGCCTTCCCCAAACACACAAGGTCGGGCGAGGCGCAGGCACAACTGCAAATATTGACTCCTGTTGTTTACTTGAGCTCTTCGCCAGGCGTGGGTATCATGCACAAAGTTTCAAGCTTAAATCCAATCTTTTTTTGCGCCAAATATAAGCAATTGTCTCTCAAGTGTTCAATTATTCAAGCCACCTCGGTGACGGGTGGGGAAGCCTGGTCAATGATTAGCGGCTGTGAAAACAACGATCTTGCCTCGGCCTTGAGCAACGCGGCTAAATGCAATTCTTACTGAAATGCATGTAATATTTAACTTGAGCCAGCACACCGTCGAGGTGGGGAGGCGGATGTTATTTTTTTTGCCACAGTGTTTTTCTCCTCAGAGAATGTGTGTAAATGTGTGTGTGTGCTACAATTAAGGGTGACATCATTACCGGCAACAAAGCCTTGAGAAAAACAAACATATCAGGCAGGAGGATGCACTTTGGGGACCATCCATGTATCTGGCTAATGATTCTCGTTAAGGCCACGCACAAGCGCTCTTTTTAGCTGCTGGTGTCCATTGTTAACATGCAGGAAGTGGTCGCCCTCACCGCTTAATCTGTGCCACAGTTGCGGAAATATATGCGACCTGTCAATTTGTCTGTAGGATCACCTTGTCCCTTTTGATTTTACAAGAAAACCATGCGGAGGACAAACAACCAGAGGGAGGTGGCCTGACTGACAAAGTGTCAAATCATATCATCTCACCTCTCACCTTGGGCTTTGCCGAAATTGAGGCTGAATATCCCCCCGTTGGGGTAAAACAAAAATCCCATCCCTTGTTTGTCAGTGACTGGACGTAAGACTAGAGAACAAAGGCTGAGTGCATTCAGAAGCAACATGAAAAGTAGCAACAGGTGTGTTTATCTCTTCTTTTCCATTTTTAATTGATTATTCTTTGCCAAAAAAAAAAAATTCAAACTAATAACACTTATGAAAGTCACGCTACCAGCACAGCAGCCATGGCGAACGTTTGCTTGTTTGCAATGCTAATGCTAGCTTAGTATTGAAGTGAGGCCACATGCAATTCTCATGACTCCTTTTAAAACTGCCCTTTAATGTAATCAGTAATGTACTCTGACGTAAATATTTCTCTTTCTTCTCAACATCTCTCACTGGGGTGACAAATTCCGACGGGGTCGCAGATCTTTCCGTCGCATCCAGACTGAACTGCATTATAATGTCGTAGCTGGACACTGAGGACAAACAATTAGCAGAATACTACAAAACCAACTCCAATGAACTTGGGAAGTTGTGTTAAATGCACAAAGGTATTTATGATTCCACCCCAATAATTGCAGTTCTTAAAAAAAAAAAAAAATCATTTCAAATGAGAACATGAAGCAAGAGTCAGTTGAACAGTTTTATATAGTGGAGCGCTCAGTTTCGCAACCTCATTTGGCAGCAAAACTGGCCTTAAGGCTTAAGCGAGTTAGCTAAACAACTGCTTCAGACCTTGTGACCCTTGTTGCAGTTTTTTTTTCTTTTTAGGCCCAGATAATCTTCAGTATCTCACCGAGTACCGGCACTCACTTCTTGTCAAAATGAGCCCAGAGAAAATGGCTGAAATGATGAGTTCAGATCTTGGTTTAGAAGTTTCCAGCCTCAATCAGCTCATCATGGAGGATGAGCCGATGTCACAAGCCAGGAGGAAATGGCGATAAAAAGTTATCATGAAGCAAAATTGTCTTAGGTTTGAGGAAACGCTGACTCCATGCTTAGGTTTCACATTTTGTGATGACTGTGGAGTGCTAACACGCCTTCCAGCAATCTCTCCGGCTTCAAACCTGCATCCACCTCGTACACGGTTTGCCTCCATGATGCAAGTCACTCTCACTCGTCGTCCTCCCCGGCCGTGGCGGCCTCCAGGGCGGCGAGCGCCTCGGCTACCATGGAGTCCGTGACGCTCGCTGCCTCGTCGCGGGGCTCTTCCTCCTCATCCTCGCTCTTTGTCACACCGATGCCACTCTCGACCGTGGACACGTCCGCCGCCTTGGATTGTCGCTCGTCTCTGGTGTCGGTCGACCACAAGCTGGCGGTGCTGGTCTGGATGTCCACCGACAAGATGCTCTCCTCATCCCCGGTGTCGCACGGGTACTCGGGCGTCCCCCCAACGCCTTCGTCCACCTCGTCCGCCGACAGGCTCCCGTTGGTGGTCACGCACTGGGTGACGGGGCCGTCCCAGGGTCTCAGCCCGCCGAAGGCCCTCTGGTTGTCGTAGGCCTGAAAGGCGGGGTACACCGGCACTTGACTGTGGCGTTTGTCCTGCATCACCCATTGTGGCCCGAGAGCGTTCGGTTGGATGATATAGAGTCCGCCCTCCGCTGGGGGGGCGCTGGCCTGCTGTTGCGGCTGGTTGCTAGGCGGCACCGCGGCGTGCAGCCTGTGGTTGACGTGGTTTTTGTCCACCTCCAGTCTGAGACTGCTGTCGCTGGAGATGCTGTAGGCGAGGTTGTGGAAGCCCTCCTTCTCTTCCTTCTGCGAGCGGTGGGCTCTGAGTGAGTGGCCCCCGAGGGCCCCGCCTGAGACATTGTGTGTTCGGTACAGGTCTGTCTTCCTCACATCCACCGCCGCCGAGGGGTCTGAGATGTAACTATGAAAGACAGGAAAACCAACAGCAGAATTTTCACTTTCCATTCAACGGATGCAATGTGGGTTGACGACCGAAGTCTTTCATCATTTGAGGATTGGCCGGCGGCCATGAAATCGACTCTTCTCTTCATTTTGCAGCTTTTTTTCACGAAGGGCCTTGAGAATCAGTCGCGCTGGCCCATGTAAGTTCACAGCGAGTCAGTTCTCAAATCCACCCCCATGACGCTAGAGTGCCGGCCCTCGATGATGCCAGCATTTTTATGTCCTATGATTGGTTGGTCATAGCAAAAACTGTAGCAAAACCTCAACTCGAAAATCACATCTGTACAGATCTAGATTTAGAGATTTAGCGATGTCGCAAGTTTGGATCCAATACCTCGGCAAATAAGAACCAAAAAAGAGGCCATCCTAACATGCTAGCTTTTTATATATGACTATAAGTCAGCAGAGTAATGTGTCTGTCTCGAAATAAACTGGCAAGCAGTTCGGGGTGCAATCAGCTGGGAGAGGCTTGAGCTCTCCGTGTCCTGGAAGAGGACAAGCTTTTCAGAAAATGTCGGGCTCAAGTTTTTTTCTCACGTTATGAAAGATAAATATTGATTCAGAACTGCCGCAGATGAAGTACTTGGAAAAGTTGTGTGCTGGAATATTGCGGGGGGTGGGGGCTTGCATTGTTTTGACAGTTTCCATAATTGCGACACGATTGTGATTTTTAGTGGCGGATACATGGCATGCCACTGTTTATATTTGTATGGTGGCAGATGGATTTATTTTAGAACAGACTATTGGGCATTGCCGGTGTTACCGGTGTGTTTTTCACACCCATCTCCTTCTCCGCGTGTTTGTTTTTTCCTCCACCCTGCCAGACTCGCTTCCCCAGCTGAGCTTGTCCATCTTGCGCCTCTCCAGGTGTCTTCTTCTGTGCTAATATCGCCCCACTTTCCTTCTTTTTCCAGATTTTCTTGGCCACATTTTGTCAACAACCTCCTAATTATTTTGTGAACAGGCTTCTTTCCTCCCTCCTTGTGAGCAGACACGCCGGGTTTTTGCAAACAGAACGCTTTCCTCTCTCGACCGCCCTCACTCGCTCACCTTGAAAGCTCCTCTTCACAAAGCTCCCCGCAAAGCTGAGAAAATTAATGTTTACCTCTCCTATCGCACCAAGGTGATGAACAGAAAAAGATTGGAGGCTCAAGGACATTTTGGAAAAAAAGCGAGACACAAAGACATATTGTGCACTTTCCTTAGTTTCCCATCAAAAACTCCCAGTGTAATTTGATGAATATTTGAGATGAAGTGTCAAGCTCAGAATACAAATTTCTTATTTTGTGGCCCACTAGAGCTAATTATGTGGGTCTACTTGTGAAATATTACCATAATTACGCAATAGCTTTTAGATTTGGTTGTCGCTATTTTCCGTGACTTCTCGTAATTACTTGCTGATTTGTTGTACCTGACTGCAGCGTTTGAAAAGGTGCAACACTGTATTCAGCTGGCTCATTTACAGCACCAGATGGGCATCAGTGGTAGCGCTCTAGTGTGGTTTAGATACAATCTGGCAGGCTGGACTTTTACGTTGCTCTGAGTCCCACTTTGCCCTATTGTCATACGGTGTTCCACAGGGTTCAATTTCGATGCCCCTGCTGTTTTCATTGTATTTGCTGCCCCTTGTTTCCAAGCTGAATTGAGCTGATTCATTTTCGACTATGCCTGACTCGGTCAGGGCCACGATTACACTCAGACATGCAGAGAGAAAATTTCTATTCCACGGTCTACAGCGATCTCCTCATTTGCATATAACCCTTGGCACATCTGACAGTAATTTTCCTCTTCCTGCCCACTCGACCCTGATGGCTCAAGTCCTCAGTCTTCTTTGTCCCATAGCTGCATATCATGATGAGAGCCTTGCTTTTGAAACGTGACGAAATGATGGATGATGATGAAACTGAAGGCCGTATCAGGATGACCTGGTTGATACCCAGCATCTGGATTTAATTAAAATAGATCTCCATGCGCTCACGTTGCACACAGACACCTGCCAACTGTACCATATTTCTTCTCACCTTTTCATCATCCGGCAGCATCGACACCCCATTTGGCCAGCTGAGAGATGGAGCTGCAGAGGAAGAAAATCAGTAAAATTAAAAAAACAAACAAACATACATTCAATAGTTATCTTCATTTTCCACAGAGCCACAGGACATGTTTGCATCTATGCGGACATGAATCCTGACACAGACAACATTACATGTTAACGATGAGCATTGATAGTTTTGGACCAGTTCCCACATGTATTACAAATCTATGACCACAGATAACATAACAATACTCCCAAGTATTCGTGTCACAGAATAAATTAACCTCAAACGTCAACTACCGTGTATCCCTCCACCTCATTTATATTTCTGAACATTTGCAGTGAGGACACGACACAAGGCGCTCTAATCGAGGGGATCGTTTTGCATCAGAATGGATGCCGAGTCTTGGATTTGCAATGCAAAAGCTGTCCGTGTGGGTCGAGGTCGTTCATCCAGGCTGCTTGTGGGTCAGCATGGGAATCTTCCAGTAGTGCAGTACAGACGTGACAACGTGTCATTTTAACATTCCTCTTAGCCAAAATGCTGCAGATGCAATTCCTGACGATATGTCAAATCGTTCAAATGAACACTGCGACCAGCAGAAGTGTCTTCAGTCTTTGTTGAACAACTAAAGCTACTTTGTCGCTGACAATATTCTAAGACTCGGTTAATTGAAGGCATGACTTAGATTTTTTTTTTTCCCGTCGACTAATGAACCCTTTCAGGGACAGCGGTTACTACAGTGCCCAGCTAACTATGTTATCAGGTTACAGGGTGCATGAAAGAGTAAATAGTATTTATGCAATTGTTACCGGAGCAGTCACTCGAACCACCGGCATCAAACATTGCCTGCAGACTTTCCAAAGTCCCAATGACATGACGGATTCAGTCCGCGCAATCATACTTGACTTTCCAGTCTTGTCCCCGTGCTCCTTTCAAGACATCCGATATTCCCGCATTTTTTTATGATGGAAAAGATGTGGGGATGATTGCTGAAAGGCAGCCATATTTCACACGGTGAGGAGTTCCCCTCAAGGAAATTGAAACATCTCATTTGCGGAAAAAGAGGCGCAATAAATGTGAAATTGGTGAGGGCTCGATGTGGGCTGCATTTCAAATTCAGAGGAAACCCATCGGATTAGAATTGCATTTCGTACATAAAGAAAGAAGGCATGAGGGCCTGTTTGAGGTTAAGACAGGCTTTTCATATGAATTAAATGCATCCCAAAAAGAAAAAAAACAACAACTCCTGGTTCGTCAGTATGACCTTCTGTTTGAAAGCGAATATTGATATCAATCTGGTTATACAACCAGATACACGACTGTTGTCTTATTTCTCAGGCGTGGAGTGGCCAGCAGATAGTAAACTGTCATTTCCCAGCCTGGGGGAGATGGTGGTTGTGGCGATGGAAAAGTGGGCAAACTGGTCGGACTTCCATCTCACCCTTCATGATGCTCCTCCCCCCACCTCCCTGCAAATAATAATTCCGTGTTGTTAAAATGCAGACTTTGATCAGGCCTCTTATCAGCTCCTGCGCTTTTATAATCCACTTGCTAATGTTGCTCTTTTGACTTGTTCTCGCTTCCAATAATGTTCCTGTGAGTATTGTTAGATGCTGCTTGTGTGTGTTGCTGCTCCCTGTGTCAACGTCGTCGTCGTTTGACGGTTTTGTAATTATTGTAACTTCGATTGCTAATTTTGTGTTAGCGTTGAGCGAGTGGACTTTACGTGGTGTGCAATGTTTACTCTCTCCTTTTATGTGTCAGATATGGAGTCAAATTTAGCTGGAAATTAGAGAGAAAGTGAGAACTGGCACTGAGAATGTTTTAAAAAGTATGTTTTAACCCTTTCAGGGACGGCGGTTACGACAGTGGACAGCTTATCATGTCATCAGTTTACAGGGTGTAAGAAAGGGTTAATACATTGATTCCCCTCAATTTTTTTCCTGCCAGGGTCAAGTTTCATCCAGATTTTTCGCCGACCAGAGAATTTCACATCATGTATTTAAAACAAGTTCGCCATAAAAACGTCCCCCACAACCACTCGCTGCATGCTAGCACACAATGGAAAACACAATTGACAGGCTAACGATTAGCATCAATAGTCAGGTCGTCATAAGTTTTTCAGCAACGGATATTTGACTGCAACAACACGCCAACAACAAATCCCCTCCATTTGCTGCACCTTTTGAGCAACGAAGCGACATTCGGTGCCATGTGAGAATCAGCAGGCCACTGCGGGGCTAATATAGAACCTCGAGTACACGCTCTGTCCTCGAATCATGTTACTGCCTTGTGCCAGCATCTTTTTTTTCCGAAAAAGAGGCCTCGGGCTGCAGTGTGATGAAACCGCTCAATTAGCCCAGGGCCCATACTTATCGACAACTACTAGGCGGCTGGCTGGCTTCGCAAACAGAGTCACCGCTGTGTTTTCTCCCACAGACATCGACCCTCCCCTGAGCGCTCACTGTACTTGGAAAAAAAAAGTATGCAACAATCATTACCCAAAACCAAATTTCCATTTTGACTTGCTCAAGTGCGATATCGATTCCCAGCGGTTGGGGTAGCCTGGATGAAAAATGATTCGCTTTAACTTTGAACACATGCTACTCACAAAAATTTGAAATGCCTCCTTTTGCATCGGAACTTCCTTTTCTTTTTGTATGCTTCACACTCTGTACTTCATGACTTCAGTACACAAGTTGAATCCCCACCACCCGACCTACAGTAAACTATCTTTGATGTCTTCATGACGTTTTGTTTAAAAAGATTTAACACCGTCGGTAGCTCAGTTGTCATGTTTTATATCCTGCTGCATGTCATTCACCCGCCATGGGTAAATAGAATTTGCATCCACTCTCTCTGACTTCTTTGGTCAAACAAGCTCCCGCAAAGGGCGGAGTCAAGCGCACCGGGAGCGTGGAAGTGGAGATGAGAGCCGCCATGTTGGCCAGTGCATGATGGGCTGACCGGCCAGGTCCATGCAGGTTGGAATGTTGACATGGGTTACATGTGCAAACACAGCTCAAGGCCGCATACGGCTCTTCCCAGGTACATAACAACCCCCTCGGATTATTATGTTCCCTTCACGTATTAGCCTCCCTGGCGGGGAGTATTGATGTAATAACAATGTCGTAGATACTCACCTGTTCTCGCGAAGAATACTGCTCATTTTGACATTTAGTGCATTAATGTCCAAGAGAAAATTGGTAATTGCAGTGTCGAAGGTGTTCTTTCAGGCATTTGGATACTTTTTTTTTTAATTCAGGAAAGCATTGAATTAAATAAAAAAATATACTGGATATAAATACACACTTATCAAACAATAGTTTACACAGAGCTAGTGCAACTTCTGTGAGTTAGCCAGCATTTCAAAATGCACCCTTTTTAATTAAGGCCTCTAAAATGTTCATTGCGTTAATTCGTTTGTACAAGAGGTCATACCAAAAGTGCGACTCCAGTATTTGTTTCGGGTAAAAGAGCATTTACAGTCGGGCACTTTTCTGTGTATTACGACCAATTTTAACAAACAAATCAACGTTCCATCTGCCAGTACGTCTTGGAATCCATTTTAATAAGGCTTTCTGTTTCAAAGAGTAGCTTTGGACCTTACCTGTTGCGCTACGAGAAGGTGTGGCACTTTGCCCTAGGTATCCAAAACACACTTGTCATCTAGCTTCTTTCGCTTTTTTGTTTGTTTTGAAGTGGAAATGACGATGAATCCGCTCAACTTGTTTGGAGGAGAGACACCCCCGTCCCTCGGAAGAAGTTGTTTGGGTCTCCCCCACCTCGGAGAGTCCTCGGTCCCATGTCTCCAGTCCTCACACAAGTCAAGAGTGCGGATGACACACGAGTCCAGTGGACCACGATCAAGTTAGAGGTAGTGATGCATACATGTTTCCTGTTAGCAAAATAAAACAGCAGTTCGCCGCCCGGCAAAAAGATTCGCGCTTTCAAATAAGGTGTTTGACTTTAACTTTACAATAAGTAAAATAAACAAATAAATGCATTTACGATGTTTAATTTGTAAAACAATGTTTTGAGACAGACTTTTAAAACAATAGAAACACATATAAATAGCAACGGATGACACAAAAACTATTGTTAAAAAAGTAGAATAACAAGTATCAACTGTCATAACACTTCAAAAAAAAAGAAAAAAAAGAAAGAAATACGATATAAAAGGACCTTGAAAAGCGGGAATAGCCAATACTTGGGCTTACTGTATGTTTAACCGATTTCCAAGCATTATCTATCAATAATTATACTAATATCGAGTTCAAGAGATTGTTGCAAGTACTGAATATGACGTTTTTAACAATAAGTGTATACAATATGAACGAAGCAAAAGGCCTGTATTGAAGATCAAGCATTTTTTGTTGAACTGAGCACATGTATCAGCTTCTCTGTCTCTTGATTGACAAATGACATGCCTGAGGAGAGACACGGGTCTGAAAAACTGGTTTCCATTGTTTACAGATACAACGGGTTGTCCTCGAACGGAACATAGATCTTATCGCCTGGGTATAATTTGTTCAGTGCTGTCTCCTTGAAAGGTGATGAAATTCACAGTTTGGCCTTGGTGTCTGTGACTTGTCAGGCAAAACTGGAGTTTCGCATCCGTGTGAACATCTGCTTTATTGAGGCTCAGCGAGGTTGTGCATTTTTAAGTGAGCTGACCATGTGTGATAGCACAGCTGGCATCCTTTTTGGGACTTAAAGATTAAAACACTGACGAGGAAATCGGCTTCAGGAGTGTTGAAAGTTAAGTGAGCTCTTTGACCTTTCAACTTATTTACTACAATTCAATGTTACTAAAAGCAACTACATAAATTTCACAAAATAATCAATAAAACAGAAAGAAAGACTCAAGCCAATGAGGGTCGTAGCTAAATAATGTAAATACAGTAGTTGAAACAATTACTGTATTTACAGCACAATTGTGCTAATTTGTTTGTGTATTGTACCTTTAAGACGGTGCCTATGTGTCATCCAATCAGCGTAGTCCTATTTATTGCCGGAAATGAGCGGGTGAAAATGAAGTCACGCCACGAAAATATAAGCTTGTTTTAAAGTTTTTACAAAGATTCGGTGAGTTATTATTTAGTTCCCAACTACGAGTATTACCCTGTTAATTAGTTTTAGCCAAAAACTGCCCAGTAAGTTTTATGTTATGTATTTTGTAGGTGAAACAAGAAAACAAGCTTGCAAGTCAAATGACAGTGCAGGCAGGATGGGGATCATCGGATCGGCATGTGGAGAGAAATGGCACAGATTGTCGACAGTGGTAAGATGTCATCTTCAGTAACTTCTTTTCAAAAAGACAAAGAGTGAATGAATGATTTGCTGTTAAAAGAAAAGCAGTCGTCGCAGTTTTTCTCTTATCATGTTCAATGTAATCTTTGTAATCTCTAGAAATACTGTGTACACATTACTCATTTGTGGGGACACATTTGTATAGAGCCCTTGTGTAGCTCTTATTTCCATTTTAAAATCAGTGCTAATGAAGCGGAAGCTGTCATTTTTTGTATTGATTGTATCAGGATGCTGTGGCTGTTTCTAGTTGACGTTTTGTGTTGAGAAAATTGTGGACATTAAGCATATTTTCTCAGTTCAGTTTTGATGAAAATATAGTTGAGTCTGCACTACATCAAGGTAATGTAAAGTGTTTTGTCTTGGCCGGTTTATCTGTTGCTGCCAGAGGATCCGGGTGGGAGTGAGGGAGAGAAACCTGGTGAGCCAAAGGCTTCCCCGTTGCTATGAATACACGTTCCAGATGGAAAAACCTGGGACCACAAAAGCAGGGTCCTGGCTCACAGAGTAAATACGTCTGACAATGACACGGCTATTTGGGGTCAGAGCAAATAACGAGACGTTTTCAAACGATACCCAGTGTCGGAAACAAAGCGTGACCTGTGCAGACCTGACGCTGGGCAAACAAGCGTGGTAATTACACGACGGTGTGATGCTGCGGTGTGTGGATTCCTCGTCGTGAGGACATGCAGGCAGTCCCTACAGACGTGATCTCACCATCATGCGAATGAAGGGCGTGGCCAAGCCTGTGGACCCGATGTTGCCGTGGAGACAGGATCCACACGCACGCACATACACACACACACACACACACACACACACGGATTGGCTTAGAGTGACACCGCAGGGAAATTAAAACAGCAGCCCAAAGCTCCAGGCATTTCATTGGCCAATCATTCTGAATTTGTCGGCAAGTGTGTGTGTGTGGGGGGGTGTGGGTGTGTGTGTGTGTGTGTGTGTGTGTGTGTGTGTGTGTGTGTGTGTGTGTGTGTGTGTGTGTGTGTGTGTGTGTGTGTCGCTCCCTGCACAGGTGCAAACCACACGCATCGCCTAATTCCCAATGACAATGCCAGCCCGTGTTGGAGCTGTATTCACCATGCTTGTCCAGCATTTGTCATCAAGCGGAGACAAGCAATTACTGGCCTATCAGATGCTTTAACGGCGATGTAGCACACAATGAAACGTGCGTCTGTGTGTGCGCTTGAGGTAGTACTGACATGCGTAATTGTCGTTAATTAAAGATCCAGAGGTAGCAAGCACGTGGAGCCCAGAAAAAAAAAAAAGTCATCCGTTTTATTTCATTAAAATGTCCCATACAAAGAATGCATACACGCTAGTTTCATATTGCTTCGAACATAAGTTTCTTTTCTGCTTGAGTTCCAGTGAACATCTCGGTAACAAAGTACAACATTTATGAAAATATAAATCTCTAAACAGGTAATCAATCCTGACAATACAAATAATACCATAGAAACATTCATCACCAGTATGTCAACTATGAGTTGCAAACGTAGAACTTATTAAAAGCCATTCAAGTTACTTTAACAGACAGTTAATACCATTTACGGGCGTCCATATGGCCACATTCAAATATATGCTTAAATTGGCATTCCAATATATTCGGGCAGGACTCTTTTAAATCTTTTTTTTTTCTTTTTTTTTTGGTTCTTTGAGAGACCAGAGAGAGCACACCTTCTTGATCAGAAACTAAATCACAGTCCAACACTGAAACAATTTGGCAACAATATAATTACATTTCAAGCCTCGTTGAACGAAATGAACGAACTTTGGCAATTACATATTTTGTATTTTTTTTCCCCTTTTCTCCCTTCTCCTTTTTCTTTTTTTAAATTTATAAACTCTTATGGGGGAATTCTTTTAAAGCTTGATCCTGCTACCTTGCTTAAAAGGATCCGAGGGCCATCATCTTAACGGCTGAAAATGAGTCGATGTACTAGAATAGCCCTTTTGTAAGAAGTCAGTCGAGGTGAGGAGAGTGTGTGGCTTTGCTTCATACTCGTCATGTGTCAACATGACGACGCCACTTGCAACCGGAGCCACGTCATTCTGTTGTCACCCAGTGTGCTTTCTGTGAGCTCGCTTTTGTCGTGGAGGCGCTCCTAAAAACTGCGGTTGTGCAATGGTGATCGAAAGGACACTCTGCGAGTCAATTATCATGTGTATTCTTGTACTACGACTAACAACGACAGTAACGACCACATGTGAAATGACCCTCTCTTTCATTTCAAACACCCAAATGTACCTGGACATCCTCTTTGTATATGTAGGCAAGTTCTGTTTAAAAATTGTGTTAAGACAACGCTAGATCACCTCAATAAAGAAATAAATAAGTAAATCGAATACCATGCTGCACATCGGAATAAATCTACTTATTTCTCGCAAACCACCAATAAAGTGCTTCTACCTTGTGTCTAAAACCGCTACTGTAAATACATATGCACAAGGCCAAATTGTTTCAGTGAAACAACAGGACGACTACGGTCACTGTCCTTTTCTATGTCAACACTTGAACTCCACGAGACCCAAAAGCAAGTACACTGATTAAGGCGTGACTTTGTATGGTGCTATGCTACACTGAATTGCTCCAAAGTGATGCTTCCGCTTGAAAACACAACAGCTCACACGTGACCGGAACTGCAAATTCACAGTAAAACGTTCCCCAACTGTTGTTACGAAGAGCAATGCAACCTGCGGCTCGCATTTTTTTTTTTTTTGTGTGTGTGTGTGTGTGTGTTTATACTTATCCTGTGTTTACAAATTCCCTGCTTATTTTTGTCTCATAAATCTTGTAGTCTGCACATAAAGACATTTAGAAATTCCAGGCACTCGCTTTGATTGCATGAAGCACAACTTAACATTTTAAAGAGTTGCACAAATTGCAGCAGCCAAAAAGAGACGTGTGTGTGTGTGTGTGTGTGTGTGTGTGTGTGTGTGTGTGTGTACAGTGGTACCTCCTACTTACGAAATAAATTGTTTCCGGAAGAAATTTCTTAACTAGAACATTTTGTAAGTAGAGACGCGTTTTCCATGTAAATGCCCTAATCCGTTCCAAACCCCGCCCCAAAATTCAGACATAAATATTTTCTAAAGCATAAAAATGCATCAAAATATGGAACAAATACATGTTACAATGAGATTATTGCACAATAAATGAGAGTTGTGCACAATGTAAAAAATAAAGAATAAAAATGATGGTCATTTCACTTTTAACTGCGTCCTCGTCATTTTTTGCCCTCTTTAGCTTATGTTTTCTCTCAGAAATGGTTTTTGCCTGGCGTTTTGGAAAACGCTGATCCAAGGACATCTGCTTTTGTTGGTTTTTAACAATCCTTCGAAAATGTCCAAGGCAAACATCAGTTTAGTGAGCGATCGCCCGACTGGTGAACACTTTTTCTGGGTGACTCGCATTCATGAAAAAACGGAACACCTCATAGCCGCAGGGGCGAATGGCGAGGATGCTGCATAGACACATATCTATCTATCTACACACACAGGCACATTCGGTAAAGGTCTCTCTTAGCCAATGGGATGCCAGGAAAATGCTCAGTAATAGCCAATGGCAGAGCAGCTATAAAAATATTGCGTTCAGGAAACTCGGAGCTGCGAGTAGCAGACCAAACTGTATTTTTACCTTTTGTCTCTTGAAATTTCTTTCGTAACAAGAGACAATATTTTCCTGCTGAGGCATTTCGTAACTTGAAAATTTCATATGAAGAGACGTTGTAAGTAGAGGTCACACTGTATTTGTGTGTGTGTGTGCGTGTGTTTGTGTGTGTGCCAACTGATGTAAA
>CAAKHF010021498.1:0-23061 GCA_901007745.1 Hippocampus kuda
TCACACTCAAACCGAGGAACAATTTAGAGTATTCCATTAACCTGCCACGCATGTTTTTAGAATATGGGAGGAAACCCACACAGGCACAGCGAGAACATGCAAACAACACATAGGAAAGTCGAAGCCAGAATTGAACCCTGCACCTTTGCACTGTGAGGCCGATTCGCTAACCAGTTGCCCAAGGTGCCGCCCTGGCTATGGAAATGCTAAGTCAAATTTGGATACTATATTAAAGGGCAAGAGATGAGAAATCAACATTTTATTTTTTTATTGTGTACAGCAGATGTGCTTCTTCATCTGCTACACATCAAAATTATTTTAATTAAATATTGAAATTTCGCAAAAGTAATGGAACAGATCAACTTGGAATAGATTCAAATAAATAAGCAGGCGGATTGAACACTCTAAATTGTCCCTAGGTGTGAGTGTGGGCGTGCATGGTTGTTTGTCTCTGTGTGCCCTGCGATTGGCTGGAAACCAATTCGGGGTGTCCCCCGCCTACTGCCCGAAGACAGCTGGGATCGGCTCCAGCACCCCCCGCGACCCTCGTGAGGATAAAGCGGTTCGGAAGATGAATGAATGAATGATAAATAAGACTTAATATTTAGTTTGAAATCCTTTGCTTGCAATAACTGCATTAAGCCCGTTAACATCACATCATGCAGAATTTGCCTTCTTTTCTCATCCTTTTCCAATCTTTCACTGCAACCTCTTTTTGTTGTTGTTTATTTTTGGAGGTTATTATAGCGGATCAAATATATGCTCTGTAGCAGTTTTTTCCCAACATTTATTGAACCAAGGCCCATATTTCATTCAGGAAAAAAATATCACTGCACACCATTAAATATATTCATTCATTCATTTTCCGATCCGCTTATCCTCACAAGGTTTGGGGGGTGCTGGAGCCTATCTGCACACTCACACCTCGGGACAATTTGGAGTGTTCAATCAGCCTGCCATGCATGTTTTTGGAATGTGTGAGGAAACCGGAGTACCCGGAGAAAACCCACGCAGGCACGGAGAGAACATGCAAACTCCAGCGGGGATTGAACCCAAGACCTCTGCACTGGGAGGTTGACGCTCTACCACTGGACCACTGGGGCGCCCATTAAATATATTTAAAAAATAAATACTTTTTCGTCCAAATAAATTGTATTTGGATATATTTCCACACTGCCTTGTTTGTTTAAAAAAAATAAAAAATAAAAAAAAAACACTCATCCACACCTAAACGTATACATGCGTTTTTATACCACATTTACAAGCACAAGAAGAGTGGGAGTCACTAACCATGATTAAGCCAATTTAACCATGTTTTTGGACTAACGTAATAAGCTTTTATTCATTTCACTTGGTGAAACACGTTTCGAGTTTTTGATGACAAAAAAATTGACTGAAATTACAGGGGTGTATTCATGTCATTTTAGAATGAATTGGGAGGGGGGAATTACATTTTATCTATTATGTAGGGCAGGTAACAAACAATAATTTGGATCTAGTACAGCGGTGGGAGACTCCGGTCCTCCAGGGCCGCTGTCCTGCCTGTTTTAAATGTGTCCCTCCCCATGCACACCTGATTTAGATTATCAGGATTGTGAGCTGATCATCGGGAGAGACATTGAAAACAGGCAGGACAGCGGCCCTTGAAGGACCGGAGTTGCCCACCCCTGATCTAGGATGCACACTTCAATGACTTGTTTATCCAAAAGAATATCAAATTTCTCCATATCAACTTGGCATTTTATTATAAAATAGCATATTACAACCAGCTTTGTGCATTTATTTACGTAGGTCACATTCACAGAAGACAGATGGACATTTTGTTTTGAAAAGACCAATCATGAGTGCGTCTTGCACAACTTCTTGTCTTCTGTGTGTATAAAAATTGCCAGTCATGACTACAACAGTGTCCTTGTTGTTTCTTTTCTTTATCTCTGAACGAAGGGTCTCTCTTATCTTTTCAAGTGTCTCCAGACACACCAACTGTAACGTTCTGTATCGCTCTTGTTTACGGAGAAGCACAAGAACTTAGCTGATGAAAAGGGCCAGTTGCAGGTTACTGCCACCTTCCGCTCTGGAGAGGTCTTGTATATCGAATTCATATCCAAACTCATGCAGTCGTGTTGACATAAAGCAATCATGTAGTTTTGAGGATTTCGCCTGTCATGTTGAAACGACATGATTCAAAATGTTAACCAGTAAGCATGAATGAATATAGCAGGAGCATCATGCTTTGGTTGATAAAACAGACGCACGTGTTGTCTCCCATGAGATGACACTGGAGTTAAGACTTCAGTAAATGTTTTTAATTCAGACAGACTAAAAGTCTGTCAAACAAAATAAGATGAAAATAAAGAATAAAGGGGAGAAAATAAAATCCAATAAGATTAAAAAAATAAATAAATAAATAATAACAAATGAATAAATGGTGGCCTGGTGGGTGTGTCGGCTTCACGGTTTAGACGTGCAGGGTTCGATTCCGGCTCCGGCCTTCCTGTGTGGAGTTTGCATGTTTTTCCCATGCTAGTGGGTTTTCTCCGAGTACTCCGGTTTCCTCCCACATTCCAAAAACATACGTGGCAGGTTAATGGAACACTCCAAATGGCAGGACAGTGTTTTACTGCTCCTTTATTCAGCTTCTTCCACATGACTCTATTAATAATCAGATGTGGACATTTAACAAAATGAAAAACAAACACATCCAGGCTCCCCCTCAGAGATAAGGTGAGAATCTCGGTCATCAGGGAGGGTCTCAGAGTCGAGCCGCTTCTCCTCCACGTCGAGAGGAGCCAGATGAGGTGGCTCGGGCATCTGATGCCTCCTGGACACCTACCTGGTGAGGTGTTCCAGGCATGTCCCACCGGTTGGACGACCAGGACACGCTGGAGAGACAATGTCTCCCGGCTGGCCTGGGAACGCCTTGTGAGGGCTGGAAGAGGTGACTTGGGAGAGGGAAGTCTTGGCTTGCCTACTAAAACTGTTGCCCCCGCAATCTGACCCCGGATAAGCGGTAGAGAGATGGATGGATGGATATCCGGTCCATCATTCGTCATCCGTCAGCAGCCTGATTAGCGTCCGTCATCGGCAATCTGTCATTTTTTTCAAGCCAGTCTGCAATCGTCAGTCAGTCCCTCAGAAAAAAAACCCATGTCATAGTCCGACTGATGGAAAATCTAATGTGATTAAATTGCTGTGTGGCGTGCACTTTCAGTTAATGTATCAGCCCAAATATACACATAACTCATACATTTCACATACACTTATTTGCCAAACAATTTAAATGGTGGCTGCCTGCTTCTAAAACCCCCCAAAATTTTAGTTTAAAGTTTAAAATGGTTTTCCTGAACCAGACTTCAGCTATTGTGGCCAAGGTTTAAATCCAGTCCAAGTAGCCTGAACACATACTCCCTCCCGTCTGTTCTCGTCTTGCCTGCTTCCGCTTCTTCTTCTCCTTCTTCATTTTATTCTTCTTGGCTGCTGATTAGTGTGAAGAGCTGCCAGTTTGATACACTCATCTGAATGTTCAAATTGCATTTAATCAGGTTATTATTTTGACTATGTCATTATTTGGGCTCGTTTAAATAAATAAATAAATAAATAAATAACAAAAAAATCGGCAAAGCCGACCACAAAATTGGTTGCCATCAAAAGTCCTGCCTCAAAACCGGGGCGGGGGCAACACCCGAGTAGTTGATAAGATAATAAATTCTAAAAAGATTCATGAGTGACAGCTCGAGTCATCGGGAGTAATTCATGACGTTCATTTCTATTAAGACAGTGACCATGTTCATAATTTCTCACCTAAATTGTGAAGCATCAATTCCAATATGCAGCACTTTATTTCTATGAATCTCGACAGTGTATATTTTCAAATGATCATTTGTACACTGTTCCTAGAAAATCACAATACCCAATGAATGGGGAAGTATTTTTGGAACAGGCCTGCGGGCTACTCATGTGGTCCTTAGGGGCTACCTGGTGCCCATAGACACCATGTTTGTGACCCCTGAGCTAGATGATCAATCAGTGAATCTTTTTTTTTTTTTTTTTGAGAAAAAAAAGCAACGTAATTTCTCGTACAGACTGATTGTGAAGCTGGTAGTACACTTGCCATGCGGTCGTGCTGCCAAGAGTACAGTCATCAGGGAGGCAGACCAAAAAGAAAAAAGGAAGCATGTAAACAGTTTGTGGACATGCTGTAGGGCACAAGTGCAGTCTGTGCCAGAGCTGCATGATGGATTTAGAGGGACGGATGATGCAGCAAAACTTGCTGACGTGCCCACTCCTGGTCATGTGGTGGTAAAGAGCTGACCTTACAGTCCTCCTTCGCCTGTGCTCTACGGCGAGACGCCGTGGTTGGTTTACAAATAAGTAAGTAAATAGCACCTGGAGAATGGTTATAACCAACACAATTTTGTGGGCATCCATGTTGTGTCTCATGAAAACACAAATGCACATGAAAAGTCAGAGCATTTTTGTAGCAGGGTGACGCTGTAAATCTCCGGTTACGACTGTCCTCACCAAATGCGGTTCAGGAGGTATCCGTTAATCCCCACTTTGGCCGTAATTTTCAGAAACCTTCTTTTTTAATCTCCAAAAACAAGGAAAAAGAAACTCTGGGGATCACAGGACAAACTGCAGACAAATAGCTCCCGTTTGCAAAATACCCAGCTGCCTGTAGTTAAAGCACAAAACCTTTTGGTTTTTTTTTTTTTCTTTCAAGGGACTGTGTATGTAACCAGCGATGACGTCCCAGTCGCTGCCACAGGAAGGGGAGATATTGCTGGACAACGTTCAAAAAGGAAGAACCCCGAGCCAGACAACAACAGAAATCAACAAAGTTGGCCTGCACGCCAGGGGCCAATGGGCCAGCAAGACTGAGTTCCTTCTGGCCGTGGCAGGCCAGATCATTGGCTTGGGCAACGTGTGGAGGTTCCCTTACTTGTGCTACAAGAATGGAGGAGGTAAAATAAATGCTGGGAAACGATGCAGGAGTGAAGAGATGTAGAAAGTAAATTAGCTTCTTCTGCTCACCCATCTTGCCTTAGCTCTTAGTCGCTAATGCTTTGATAGCTTTCATGGGGTTTATTGTGTTCTTGGTGTGTCCAGGTGTGTTCTTTGTACCTTACCTTTTGTTCCTGGTGCTGTGCGGTGTTCCCCTGTTCCTCCTGGAGACTTCGCTGGGCCAGTACACAAGCCTAGGCGGGGTCAGCGCCTGGAGAACCACGTGCCCAATATTTGGAGGTAATTTTGTACTTTATATTTATCTGACACAGACGCACAATCGTGGGTGCAAGGCAATCTCCATTTGCCCACACCCTATACATGTCCGACTACATCATCTCGCAGTCCTAATTGTGATGCAAATGTGTGGTCCTGCTATGATTGCCGGGAAAAGATTGCCGTATTTTCACAACCAGACAACGCACCACATTGAAAGGCATCGTGTCAGTTACGAGTGCCATTTCTGTATTTCACACATACACAAGGGGCACATTGTATTATTGGACGCTGACATGGAAAAACGGCAGCCCAAGCATCCCCAATCCATTCACTCATTGTGGTGTAAACTTATTTGTGACAATTTTGTTTGTTGGTGTGCCGTGTGATTTTTCAAACTTAAAAAAAAATGTGCCTTGGCTCAATAAAGGTTTGGAATCACTGCTCTATCTCACTTTGTCATTTCCAAGTCCCTCCCTCATGCTCCCTATCATTGTGCAAAACATGCACTTTCAAATATACATTATCCCTGACTTTCATCTCACTCATTGCAAAATGTGTCCAATTTTCAATTTTGTTAAGATAATAGCCAGTTCTTTGTCAGATGAAGTCCTGAATCTCTCTTGGTAAATTATTCCAAATGAAATGATGATTTGGTGAGTGCGGCCGCATGTGACTCGAACTCTCTTTTTTCCGAAGTCAACACAACAAATCCTCACAGAGGAGCCGCGCCATGAATAACTTTAAAAAGCAAACAACAGTTGCATGATTAATCAAATGATAAAAGTTAGGAAGGTGTAGTTGGCAAGATGATCGTCATTAGCTGGCTTTAGCTGTCAATCAATGCCCAACTTAAAAGGAAGTAATGTCACTGGTTAGCCTGAAGCTGTGTATGCAGCACAAGCACGGGAACACCACATGACTAACGTTATCCTAATTTTCAATCTTAATATCTTGAATGTTCATATGTCAGTGATGATACGAGAACAAGATATAGCCCCAGTCCTACCAGAGAATAACTGTGGCACTGCGTGAGGAAGTCTGGAGTGGCAGAGAGTTATGTTAAAATAGCACAGGACATGTATGAGGGTAGCAGAACAGTGGTGGGGTGTGCTGTAGGTGCGACAGGGAGTTAAATGTGGATGTGAGCCTGCATCAGGGATCAGCTCGAAGCCCCTTCCTGTTTATAGCAAGGCTTGAAATAAGTGGTCTCGCATCGCTGTTTACAATGTAAAATGTGTATTTTGCCCTTCAAACAAACCGATGGAAATGCTAAATTGTGAGCGGGCCAACATTTATGTGGCAAAATGCAGTGCTGCCAAAAAAGTTACAGAATCACTGAGTGAACGCTAACTTATCCCATTACAAATTGTGATAGTCCCAATTATGTAAAAAGTCAAAATTACTCGCTAGTGCGCGCCACTAGCGAGTGCTTGTTTAGCCTACGGCTCCTCTCCCTGTGATTTTTTTCCTCTACCCCTTTGTGTGTCACTCCAAACCGGGCTCATGTGAGCCTGCCACTAAACACACTATCTTTAACTGGTTTGCTCGGCTCAGTCCGGTTTTCACATGCTATTTCTTGACATATATGCATAGTGATGTCGTCGTTTACACACTTGAAAATGGTGACATCTTGCTCTGCACAGCTTGTCTATGATGGGAAAACTTGTTTCAAGCTATTTTTAATTTCTTTATGAAGCCGTTGCTTCAATACGTGTTAAAACAATCGGAACTACTGTGCTAAATAGATGAATGAACTTTACTGTATCTTGATAAATCACGTGATGTTTACATTGATCTGCACGTTACAGCGATGTAAAAGAAGCTACTACTTTTCGGTTCTGATGAACAAATAAAGGGTGACTTCAGTCGGAATGATCTCAATTGGAATGGGGAAAAAAAGTCTTCATGTAAAGCCAGTGAATTATGAAATTTAGAGCACTTTGTCTTGCTTTTGAAATCAATTACAACTATCTGTCAATTCTCCTAAAATTATCTATGTTAGCTGACTAGTATTTATCACAAATGATTTTTTAATATTCATGTTTTCCGCGATCGACCGGTAGCCCGGGGACTGGTCCCAAGTCGATCATGAGGGGTGTAGGGGGCAATCCATCCATTTTCTCATCCGCTTAACCTCACAGGGGTCGCGGGTGTGCTGGAGCCTATCCCAGCAGTCTTCAGGCAGTAGGCGGGGGACACCCTGAACTGGTTGCCAGCCAATCGCAGGGCACGAAGAGACAAACACGAAGGGAAACTTTCTCTCTCGCGCATCAACATGAAACAACACGTCTTTCATACAATATGAATGCCGATATGGCTGTATTTTTTTTTATTTTATTATTATTATTTTTTTTTATTTATGAATACTGTATTTTGGAAAAACCCGCCAAGCACTGAATTTGCAAAACAAGAAGCATGAAGTGGCGCTGAATTTCTGTACATGTGATCAGGTGGACCATTGATTGTAATTGCGTAAAATAGCAATGCGCTTCCATCTTCGTCATTCTTCTTGACCTTTGTCAGCTTTTATAGATGAACCACAAATGGTGAATATAGAATGACAAACTATTAATTTTCAAATACAAGCATCAACCCGTTACATGGCACGAGCAATCCAAAAATGATCCACACACATTCACATACACCGAAAATAAGTGTCTGAGTTTTAAGCTAGGCATCCCTTGAGAGTTCAAGACCCAACCAGTTATAAGCATATTGTGCTTCACAACAGTACTTAAAAGTATTTATAATTCCACATGTCACTGTGGATTAAATAAATAAGCGTTCCCTCTCCATCACCAAAATTCATCGAGCAGATATGAAGTCAGTCAGCGATTGAGGAAGCTGGCTCAAAAATACAAGGGGCGGAGCTAAGCACGTGCCTACCATTAGGAGTAAAAGTGTCTTTGAGATTGTCCTGCCAACAGTCCAGTCCTGTCTCCCATTGAAAATGTATGGAGTGCAAAATTTGTCAACAAAGCATCCAGACTGTTGAGCAACTGAAGTTGTAAATCAAGCTAGAATGCATAAGAATTCCCCGGATAAAGCTTCAACAATTTGTGTCCTTCGTTCCAAACTAGATATTGAGTGTTATTAAAAGGAAAGGTGATGTAACTCAGTGGTAGACATGCCCTTGTCCCAGGTCCCAGTTTTTTTGGAACGAGCTGCATCAATTTCAAAATGAATGTATATTTCCCCAAAACAATAATGTTTAGCAGTTTAAACATTAAGTCCAGTATTTTGTTTTTGCAGAGCATTCAATTCAATATAGTTTGGAAAGGATTTGCAAATCATTGTATTCTGTTTTTATTTACGTCCCATCTTCATTTGAATCGAGTTTTATAGTTGTGGTTCACCATCGCTCACCAGATCGCAATAAGACGTTTTTTTATCTTGTCTGTCTGCAGGTCTGGGTTATGCCAGCCAGATAATGATCCTGCATGGATGTGTGTACTACATTGTCATACTGGCTTGGGCTCTGCTCTATCTGTCCTACAGTTTTCAGACTGCACTGCCCTGGTCACACTGTAACAACTCTTGGAACACTGGTCAGTCAGTGAGGTAGCCGCAGGCAATTCCACATTGAAAGCTGTGTGATGTCGAATGTATATTTGTCTGCTTCCCTCCAGATGCTTGTTTCATGTTTAATCACCACAACCAGACATCCAATGTGAGCAGCCTGCCTGACAACGCCACTTCCCCTATTATGGAGTTTTGGGAGTGAGTGTCTCCTCAATAATGATTCATTGGTTAATTTATTATTTTTTTTTTTTTTAATTGGAACAACTGTCTGTATATTGTATGTTGCAGGCGAGAAGTGCTCCACCTCTCTGATAGTTTAGACGAGCTTGGTCCTATAAACTGGAAATTGGCATTGTGTCTTGCTCTTGTGTGGCTCGTCTGTTATTTCTGCGTGTGGAAGGGCATTAAATCCACAGGAAAGGTGAGTATAAAATGCCTTCACTTGCCCAAAATGTATTTAATAGCAGCAGGTATTCCCCGAGACTAGTCCGACATGTTCCACCTCATTTTGCAGAGTTGTTTTGTTGCTTTCAAAGCTCATTCTTGCCAATTCCTTTGCACTGTGTACTTTCTAGGTGGTGTATTTCACCGCTACCTTTCCATATGTTATGCTCTTTGTGCTGCTGGTGCGTGGTGCCACTCTACCTGGAGCAGCCCAGGGAATCATCTACTACCTCAAACCGAACCACACTCGCTTGGGTGACCCACAGGTATAGACAGACAATCGCGGCCATCATTTTGAACTTTAGGTTTTGTATCACCTCGTGGTCCAGATTTCAAAAACTTCAACTGCAGATTCTATCAAAGGATACATCGACAGGATATGAACGTTTGGTAACAAAGGCCCGTAGCTTGTACCGAGTGCCTTTTCTTGACTGTCTCCCCTCTTTGTAGGTATGGATGGATGCAGGTACCCAGATATTTTTCTCTTATGGAATCTGTTTGGGGAGTCTCACAGCCCTTGGCAGTTACAACAAATACAACAACAATTGTTACAAGTGAGACACTTTGTCATACCGTCATACGCACCGCCACACAAATCGGCCAGTCATTTCGAGACCATAAAGTGAAATGGTAGAAGCTAATGGTCAGACGGCTTTCAGAAAGAATGAAAGGAATGGTCCGGGGAAACACGTTTGGAGACAGCCACACCTTGAAGACAAGCCTCAGCTACCCAATTTCCCACACTTCACTCAGTCATGCTCAAAAACAGCCAAGCACTCTTAGCTTTGGGCGTCTTTTCACAGCTAGACTGCAATGCAAGGCCACCAACTTAGTAGATACTGTCGCCAAGTACACTTGAATATACAGTGTACAGTGCTCGCTCACTTTTTGCGAATGATACATTCCACGGAAGCAGAAGATTACCCTCGTCATGGCAAGGCACCTTAATCCATCATGATTGTACTTTTGGCTACAATGCGGTGTGGAATTCTGGATTAAGATTCAAAAGAAACAACCTAGTGATGAAGGTGACATTTGGTTGTATTCAAGCGCTGCTGAAGTGCGGAGTGGGACTTCATTGATGAGCGCAACTCTTTACTCTCCTTGTACAGCATTGCCTGCCTTGGGGCACTCCGAATAACTGAACGGCACATTTGAACAACTTTCTGAGTTTCCGAAAGGTCTGATGACGCGGTGCGCTCGGGAGCGTATTTCACCACGCACCCACAATGCGGGAACGTGATTTTGCGGGAAATGTGCTCATATTCATGGTCTCGCTTTTTGTAAAACAATTCCCCATTTAAAAAATATATATCTAAATTTTTTGATTTCAGTAGTTGAACCAACGGTCACAAAAATCTGTGATAGAGTGAATCCTTAATAACTAAACCGTAAAGTAGTAAGGGAACACTGTACTCCCGGAGTGCCCAAACTTTTTTGACCTAAAATCTACTTTTCGATCAACCAACCTCCTACGATCGACCTGTTACCACGCACGCGTGTATACGCACGCACTTGCCCTGATTAGCAACAGCCATCAAAGGCCCGTAAGATGTATGAAATGGAAAAATAAAGTCATCACAAAAGTTTGGGAGTTTGCGAAAAGGATTTCCTGCCGACCTGAGTGGAAGACCTGACGCGGATGCATGAGACGCACTTGTACAGCCTGCTAACTACTATCGAAGCTCACGCGTACCGTTTTAAAATTCTTCTCCCGATCCAAATTGCCATTCTTTGCCTGTGCCCTTGGTGAATTGTACACGAAACAAACTCTGAATAAGGATAATGACAATGATAAAAGGTATAGCGCAACAGCTCTTATCACAAGCTGCAATTGCAGACTGCTGAGCGCAAACAACTTCCGGTGACGAAGGTCACATGCGTTTAACCGTAAGTTAAAGGTGACCTGCTTTTATTTTAGTTAATTTTTTTAAATACTTTTTGTGAAAGTGAGACTGATAGGATGGTTTGGGTGCAGTGTGCATCAAAACAAAAATATATTACAAACGTGCACAGGCATACAAATGTTTGGGTTTTTTTTTTCCTCTACACCCCTCGCGATCAACTTGGGACCATTCCGCGAGCTACCGGTCTCTCGCGATCGGCATAAGCGTCACCCCTGCTGTACTCTAGTTTGTGTTAAAAGTTGACATCCAAGATTTCCTTCATTGCGTGTGCATGTGGCTGTGTGCAGGGACTCGTTCCTTCTGTGCCTCTTGAACAGTGCCACCAGTTTCCTGGCAGGGTTCGCCATCTTCTCAGTGCTTGGCTTCATGGCGGAGGAGCAAGGAGTGGACATCGCCACTGTGGCTCAGTCAGGTGAAAGCAGGACATCAAATACAAATGAACCAAGTATCTTGTTACCACGCTAGTGCCCCCTAGTGGGATACTTTTCGTTCTGCTTTATGTTTAGTGAGTAGAACAAAGGTCCATTTGCCCCAAAGGAAACGATTTTCACAGTCGGAACTCTCATCATATTTCACAGCTGCATATCACATGAGCCGTTAGTGCACCTCAGCAGACCTCATTTCAGTCACCTTCAGAGAATCGACTCGTGACTCGTTGCAGCTTTAGATTTATTTTAAAGTTTGATATGTTCTCGTTATTTGTGTCATCACAGGGCCCGGCCTGGCCTTCATCGCTTTCCCCAGAGCTGTAGCCATGATGCCTCTTCCCCAACTCTGGGCCATCTGCTTCTTCCTTATGATCATCATGCTGGGGCTGGACACACAAGTGAGTAGCGCACACCCACACACACAAACACACGCGCGCACACACTCTCTCTATGATATACAGGCATGTTATGTGAAGCTCCTTCAGCAAAATATTGTCTGAAATCTTCTTTCTGGGGTGTAGTTTGTGAGTCTGGAGGCGCTGATGACATCTGTGACCGACTTGTACCCCCATCTGATCAGACGCGGCTACCGCAGAGAGTTACTGCTGCTCTTTATCTGCCTCGTATGCTTCTTGATTGGGCTGATTATGGTGACACCGGTAACATGACCTCTGTGTGAACGCGTTGAACTAACCTGCCACTTTAAATTTCATGATATTGAGTAGTCCACTTTGTGTGTGTGTGTGTGTGTGTGTGTGTGTGTGTGTGTGTGTGTGTGTGGGGGTGTGTGTGTGTGTGCGTGTGTGTGTCTGTGTGTCTGTGCGTGCGTGTGTCTTTGTCTTCCTGCCGGCGATGCAGGGTGGTCTGTATGTGTTCCAGATATATGATCATTTCTCCTGCAGTGGAGCCAGCCTACTGCTTCTCTCCATCTTCCAGTCTATTGCAATTGGCTGGATCTACGGTAGGAAACACAGTCACATGTTTTGTGCGCTCATGCGTTTTAAGTCCGGATTGTTGAAAATTCAACCTAAAACGCATGGCAGAGCAGGGAGCAGAATGACATAAAAACAGTTTTTGCGATTCAATTATTCACACACTCGAGCTTTCCACTTCCTCCCTTCCATGGACATTCCACTCAAGAGTCAGTAGACCGAACATGGCCGTAGCTTGCCCTCTGGTGCAAGGAGACTGGCTCAAAGCCAGGCTCTTGTCTGTCTCCTCCGACCCTTCAATCAGCCCCTTGCACCCGCCCCCTCGCCTTCACAGTCTAGTGGCCCCACGGAACATTTTTTTTAAAAACAACTCTGACATGGTGGAATCAACCATTTAGATACCAAATGTGCAAGAACATGCTCTGCTGTGTCAGTTCAGGCTGAAATGAAAAGAGAAGTGCCCTAGCAGGGGATACTGATTAAGAGCAATGTTAGGAGTGTGTGCTTTTTTTTCCAACGCTCTCAGCAGTAGGTGAACGTAGTCCTGGCGTTGAGCAGAAAAAGTTTGAGAGGGAATTCCATCGCAATTTTACCTCCATGACGTTGTTTGCTACTTAGTTGGCTGCGACAGTCACGACAATAAAACGTCTGGTGAATTTCTCGTCACTGTCAGGAGAGCTTCAACTTGGGGCCGTGTGAGGAGAGCAAAAAAAAAAGTTGTGAAGCCATGTCACTCAGCGGGGGTGGTTCATCACTAGCCAGAGCTCAGTGCTTTCTTGAATTACAGAAAATACACGTCTTGCTTTTAATTTCACACACAAGTACCTTTCCCACTCATGATAGTGTTAAAATATAATGCAACTAATCTCTACACCACAACCACTCCTCTTTTGGTTTTTTTTGCACCCAGGTGCCGAGCGCTTTTGTTCAAACATCAAGGACATGACCGGCCACAAGCCCCTGCTTCTCTTCAAGCTGTGCTGGAAATACTTGACGCCAGCCGTGTGCACTGTAAGTGACCTGCCGTGAATCACAATGTCCATCCATCTTTTGAAGGTATTTGTTCCCCTTCATTCATTGATGTCAAATCTTCCGTTGTGTGACATGTAGGCTACCTTCCTGTTCTCTTTGGTCTGTTGGTCTCCGTTGAGCTTGGGGAAAGGCTTGGTCGCCCCAGATTGGGCAACAGCACTCGGCTGGCTCCTCACCCTGTCCTCTGTGTCTCTGCTCCCCATCTGGGCCATCTACGCACTCGCCATTACGCCTGGCACCCTCACACAGGTTCGAACTGGTCCTTCGGTAGCTTGTGCTCCTTGGGCCCAAATGTTCTTGACGCATATTTAACTTTTGTGTGCTTCCGCCACCCCATAGCGCTTCCACAGGCTGTGCAAACCCACCACAAACTCGCCGCAACCCTTCCAGCACCATCCCGACAACTCCGCCACCTACAGACTTGCTTGTCCCTTCAGCGAGAAGCCGAGAGAACTCATTGGCCACATCATTGAGGATCACGTGGCTTAGCGGCGGTTCCTGATGCACTGAAGCCATGCAGATATGATTAAAGTGGGTGCGGTCTGGCGATTGATTAGTTGAGAATCAACAATGAAACTTCTTCAAAGCCGTTTGCGTTTCTCGTTAGGGGGGGAATGGGAGAATGTTAGCACGTATGTTATTTTCCCGAATGGGTAAGACTCTTGCACAAGTACGACTTACATAGCACAATGCAATTATTGCCATACTTGCTGAAAATTCAGCAGCTGAGAAGCAGGTCAGTGGTTTTGGGACATGAGAATGAAACGTATCGCTGTCTTTTCCTTTACCTTTATAGTATCTTCACATGAAAAAGTATCAAGTCAAGTATCAAGTACAACTTTATTGTCAAATGTACACAGATGAAAATTCTTCCCTCTCAAGACAACATACAACAAGAGGAGCCGCTGCGGGTGCCCGCGCCGCCATCAAAAGAAAAGTTAACATAAAATGACAAAATAATACAAGACAACACATTAGACACAGACAATCGTGCAATCTTAACCACTTTCCTGCATACACTTTGTTGTCTGAAGCATGCATTGTTTATGAGTTCTTTGGGTTCATTTCGACAAATTTGGTGATGAAGTTGGACATTTTGCTGCAGACAAATGCCCGCCGTCATGCATCACCAGTCGACTGACTGGACCATGAAGATCACTTCTGTGAAGTCTGAATGTGTCTAATGGGAAAACCTTTTTTTTTTTTTCTCCATTATATCTCCACATGTCTCTCATTTTACATTCAGTTGAATAGAAGATACAGCCAAGAAGTTTTGTATCCTACTTTATTTGGACACGTCCTGCTTTAAATACCTTATTTTGTGCTGTAGGCTTTGTATCTGTCTCATGCAATGGTTGCCCAAGTATGAAGTGCTTCACTCACCGCCCTTTTTATTTATTTATTTTACTCGCTTTGAATCAAAACTTCGATGTGTGATTTCTGCAAAGCTCAAACAAATGTGAGGTTAAGAAGCCAACCGTTAATCGAACAATATCCCACCACTCCATTGTTTTGATGTGCGATGGAAAGACTGCCAGATTTGTTGTTTTTTGTGTTGCTGTATTCCAAAAAGGTCTTACTGACACTTCTCGTATTCTACTGTGTTGTCATACTCTAAAACTGACTAGAATGTTTAAATCGCCATTATCTACTGTGATTGTGACTCCAAATGTGAAGGAATATTGGAAATCTATATAAACAGGCAATAATTGCTGAACTATTGTGATGTTATAATATATGACGCAGAAATTTTGTGTGCCGTTTTTTCAGCTCTTCCTTATTTGCGTATAGAATCAATGCATATACATGAATAAAAGAGTGCATGTCATGTTCTTCATTTGAATTGTGTGTCCTCGATTTGAGATGCAAGAAGACCTGAGACAGTGACTAGAAATGCAGCCTACAGTTCCACCCTCGCTGTCCAATGCCAAGTGAACAGAGGCTTGGAACAGCAAGAGAAGATGTGTCAACTCAGTTGAGCCATTCTTCTGTAAGTGTAAGTGTAGTGCCCCTCATACAATTTTCATCCTTATGCAAATTAATGGTTTTAGCAATCATGAAAGCAGGTTGGAGAGAGTGCATGTGTTTATTTCAGAATAGCTGGAGCGGGTAAGGGAGTTCTGACAGCACCACTTACAAACAGAGCTTGGCGGTTATGTAAAAGGATCGGCTTGTCAATGAGTCGTATTGGATTCTCTCCTTTTTCAGTCCCGGTAAGTGGCGGGCTGCTTCCATACACGTGGCATGGCACGTGGAGGCCCTCGATAGTTGTTTCGGCGATGTGCTGTGTGCAGCCTGCGGGTTAATGTGTGTGTGTGGGAGGGGGGCTGGGGGGTAATGTTGACGGTTTATGTCCATATGGTTGCTTTGGCATACAATCTCCGTCTCAGATGATTGGGATTAGATGTCATCCAATGGGTGAATGTGAAATACTAATGGAGGGAGGGAGCGACCATTGTAGGGATTCGAGCCAAAGTGTGTTTGTGTATAGTACCTCTCCACATGTACACACACACACACACATCTGCCTTGTCATCATAGCAACCTGATCAAACATCCTCAATCGCACAAAGCTCCTATTTGCTTTGGCTTTACAAACGACTTTTACTGCAGCTAATACACTTGACAGTTTGATGTGATGATCAAGCATCAGGCAGCGGGGGACTCGAGACAAGCCCGGAGGACAAAACAGAGATGGATAATGGGGGCGGCAGGATTGCCGTTGAGGGGGTAGATTGCGTAACAGCTCAGTGAATTGGACATGCCTTTTACCTTGATATTGCAACCACTGCGGTGGCCAAGAGCTGAATAAAATCAGAGCAAAAACACCGTGAGCCCCAATTGTAACGTCATATAAACGTGTCGGTCTACGTGCATGAGATGAGGTTGCTGCTGCTACAGCTACATATATCCAAAGGTTAACAAAATCACAACTTTTAAAAGAATTTTGATGCAAAGACTCCACGCATGCCACGGATTTTGGACAGAGGCAGAATGCTTTCTCTGACGTTTTGTATGCGGTCGGCAAAGCTTGCAGCGGCACCACTCGGTGTTCCGTCTTTGACTGCCCTTGCTACTTCACACCCTGGCCCTGAAACTTTCCAGTCAGACATGCACAGGTTGGGCTCCAGATTAGGATGCCAATCTACGTGTACATGGGCTCTCATCGCTTCATTCAACACAGAGGTAAGGTCATACAGCCGCTGGAAGTCGTGATGCTCCCGACTGAAGCCTCATTCTGCATGTTGCAGGCCTCCATTGGTGACTTAGCAAATGAGCAGCAGCGCAGATCTTTTCAAGGAGACATATAATGGGAAATGGACTTTTTAAATTGCTTGTATAAAAATAATTGGGCCATAAGAGCAGACGCTGTGGTCAATTTGAGCATGTTGTTAAGACCCCTGGGAAATGCTTCAAATTGTACCAAAAAAAAAAAGCAGGGGGCAATTGCTTTGTGTGTCCTTTAAAGTGATTAAGAAAGTCCACAGTCAAGCTCCTAATTTGTGAGTGGGGGACTTGACCTCCAGTGAGGCGTGTACAGCTAATGCTCTGTGACCACACAGCGCGTCTCACATCATCCCAACTGGCACCACGTCACCAGTTTTCCTAATTCAGGGCATTTCCAGGCTCCGTCACACACCTGCACAAGCCACATACAAACCCACACCTGCTTTGTCACGTTTTCGAGTGCAACAGGATGGCTGCTATTGAATGCACATTCACAGACTGCCTCCCTCTCTCCTTCCTCTCGGACATTGGTCTCTGTGCCGTTAACATCTCCCACGGGAACGATAACTTCTTATTCATGGAACAACCATAAATTATCTAACGCTTTCTGCTTTCCTGAAATTGGCCACTTTAGTCGCATTGGAACATCTTGAATTATTTAAAAAGTCGAGCTGCGAAGGTTAAAAATAACAGGGACATTTTTATTTAGTTGCGTTAAAACGGCGTCGTGAGATGGCTGTGTAAGTTGAGGGGTTCGTTGTTTTTCAGTGGATGGCTCTTCTTTACGAATGACAGATGGAGAGATGGAATCCTTTAAGGAGAAAGAAAAAACCTCCGAACGGATGAACGAGAACACAACTCTCGTAACTAAAATCACTTCCTGCTTTAACAGCCAATCAGAACCTATCAACATAAAAACATGTCTAAGCAATGATTTAAACAACAGAATATAATTTAGGTGTGCTTCACATGAAATAATATGATGCTCAAATGATAAAATATGATGCTCAAACATGAAATGATCATTCCTAATATAACATAAGCTTCCAGCTGTTTTGCTGAGCACGATGATGCTGTTACACCCCAAACCAGATGGTGAAAACATTCATTCATCAGTTCGTAATTTATCAAGTGTTTGGGTGACTCTTGCGCCGCTGGGGACTGAGAGTGTCTGTGAGGGACACTGGAAGCCCGAGACGTCGGTGTTTCCTCCGGTCGGAGCATTGTTCGGACTCCTCTCCACTCTCTCTCCTCTCAGCACTTGAGTGATTTGAGGAAGAGGGCTCGAGCGAAAGGGGGGTGGCGGTGTGGAGGAGTGGTGATTGAGCGCAAAGGGGGCAGGACTTTTCAGCTGTGTCCTATTAAGAGCAAACTTTGTGATGTTGTTCTCCCAAGTTCAGCCCAGCCTGCGCGGAGTTCGTGCTCCGACATTCCCTCTCCATCCGTGCTCCTATCACCGCTTTTGTTGACGCCGTTTTACAGGACATGGACAGGATGGGCGTTCTGGACCAGCAAATAAGTTGCCTCCTCAGCTTGTCCGCGGAACGTTCCTAAGTCGGACAAGGTCGACGCCGCACTGTGTGGAATGAACAATGGTGAGGCTCCTTGGCGCTGCGGCCGACGGCATGCTCTGGTTCCGTCTGCTGTTGCTGGGCGTGCTGTTGGAGTTGGAACCCGGTGCCGGGGTCTCCGTTTTCCAAGGTTTCTATCTCCCACCTGCGAACGACTCGCTGCTCGCGCCAGCCAGGAGGACAGACGGGGTCGTGCGAACTGTTGACCGGATCTATAACGGAGGGGGGAAGGCGGGCTATCTGATCTACCTGGACGGGAGTCGCTTTCAACTGGACATGGAGCGCGATGAGTCGGCGCTGTCGCATCACTTGAGCCCCCAGTACGTCCTCGCTATGATGGGAGGCAGCGCGGAGTCTTTGCAGCGGGACTGCGTGTACCGCGGAACTGTGAACACCAACCCGGAGTCCCTGGCCGTCTTCAACCTCTGCGGCGGAGGTCTGGAAGGCTTCTTCGCCGTGCACGGCGTGCGCTACGCCGTCACGCCGATCGTCCGGGCCAAGGGACACGAGCGCGACGCGCGCGCTCTGCAGGACAAGGACGCGGAACACGCCCTCCACGTGTTCAAGCGCGAGAGCTTCACGTTCGAAGCCGCGCGCGGCGGCCGCGAGAGCTGCGGGACGCGCGACGGGCGCCGAGGACGCAGGGACGAGGCGGGGAAAAGGCGGCGCAAAAGTCGCGGCGGGAGGACGAGGCCGGCCAGAGAGAGGCTCTCTGTGGACAGGCGAGGATGGTTGAGCCGGCTTGTTCGACTTGCGGCTGCCGACAGCCTCATGCGGCGCAGGAGGTCGGTCTCTCGCGCCAGACACGTGGAGCTGCTTCTGGTGGCGGATGAAACCATGACGAAGAAGTACGGCCAGGACTTACACCACTATCTCCTCACGCTGGCCTCCATCGCCTCCAAGCTGTACGGGCACGCCAGCATCGAAAACCCCATCCGGCTGTCCGTGGTGAAAGTCACCACGGTCACCGACAAAGACAAAGGGCTGGACGTGTCCAAGAACGCGGCGGCAACCCTCAAGAGCTTCTGCAAGTGGCAGAACCAGCAAAACCCGCTCGACGACGACCACCAACACCACCACGACGCCGCCATCCTCTTCACTAGGCAGGTAAACAAACTTCCTTCGCTTGGCATCGCGTCTCGCGGCGCCGGGCCGCTTGTCCTCCAGCCCGCGCGGCAGCTTAGCGCCCAGGTGCGATGCCAAGGCAACGGAGTGACGCCATCCCATGGCTTGTTTTGATTTCGATGGCAGGCAGCTGCTTCTGCTTCCCCGCTGCGTGACACGTTGCGCATTTGCACAAACATGAAAGTCGCTGACGCGTCCCGTTCGTTTCCTTGTGACTCGACGCGTGAGGGGCACGCATGGAGACCAAAGCTAGTGATCGTGTTGACGATGAGCTGTCATATTGGTTGACCCTTTGAGCCCCAGTCCGGAGAACCTGCTTCCAACGTGCCCCGTCGCCCCTTCCAGTCTTCCTCTGTGTGGTGAATTTTGTGTGCTTTACGTTGCTCAGCATCTGTGCACCAGCCATAAAAACTGTGTTTTTCTGGGCAGACTCCTCTGTCTCTAGCCTCCCCTCCCAGTCGACTCCCTGACAGCATTCAAGCCTCAGGGACTGAGACCAGAGGCATTTGCATGCAGGCTTTGCAGACAAAAAAAATTCCCAGGAATTTTCAAATTAGCTGCAGGGTGCCAGAAACATCCACAGAGACTTCACGAGGCAGTCTCCCCAGCCTTGCATTATCTTCTCATCACTCCAGTCTGCACATTTTTTCCCGGTTACTTTTACAGCATCTGTCAGCTGAGGCTGTCAGAAAAACAAACACCGACCGTGTGGAGACGGCGCTAATTGACCCCTTTCTTTCACGCAACGTCTCCCACACAGCCACACCTTCCTGCTCTTGAAGCAAGCATCCAGAGTGGGACTTTGGATTTGTAAAGGGTGCGCGTGTTGGGTTGGTGCCGTCATTAATTGGCAAGGGTGTCGAAAGTCGGTTGATAAAAAGTCCGAGTGCCTGCGTGCCAAGCGGTGTTGACGCTCCGCCTGCTTGGGCAAGCCCGCGTAGGTGTTTGTAGGCGGGGGCCCTTTGGCACAGAAAAAGACATGAAGCGATGCCTTCAAGGCATAAGAACACACACCACGGCCCTAAAAGTCCTGGTGGCATTGCGCTATTATCCACGAGAAAAAAAAAAAAAAAAAAAGCAACATTGGTCTGATGTTTGTCCCTCCAGTGCATGTCTGGATGTCAAGTTTCCTCACCTGTAAATTTCTGTGGAACCTTTTCAGTTTCTTCACAGCTGAACCCCAAGAAGCAGGTGAACCCCCACATGCCCTGGAACGCAGAACACTGTTGTTGTGATCAAATGCATGTCTTTCGCCGCCGCAGTTTTGGGCCATGCTCTTCAAAAGTCCCAAAAAAGTATTCACCAATTTACTTGAACTTTGACCTTTGACCTGTTTACCTCAAAAAGCCCATCCTGATGAATTCTCGTCTGTCGTCTGAGCACTAAAATTGTCGTCACTTTAGCCTGTCAATCAACATGATGGGCAGACCTGCACATCTCAACGCTGCAGGAAAGTCGTGAGTCAAACGGGAACGCACAAGCACAAGGTTACTGTTTCCCTTGAAAGAGCACTGCCAGGAAATAACTGCATTTGGCTCAGGTGTCTTGTGGCCAGCTGCATTGTGGGTGAAAAAAGAAATCAAATCATTTCAGCATGTGAGAGAGGACATTTGAACCATTTCTCAATCGCCTCCCTGCGGCCGTTTCATTTTTCCTGTAGATTTTGGCTGTCGTGTCTTCTACTGTTTCAAACGAGTTTTTTTTTTTTTTTCCAAAAAATAGCGAGTAAAACAGAGGCCTACATGTGAAAGAATACAATCAATGCATTTTAAATGATGAATGTTGAGTTCATTGAGCAGACTAAATTGCGCATAGGAGTGTCCATATGGGCCCTGCAAATGGCCGCTGACCAGTTCGTACCCCAGCGCATACCCCGAAGGCAGTTGAAATCGGCTCCAGCTCGCCCACCACTTAATGAAAATGAAAACTGAAGAGTGTGGACAGAGATGAACGTCGCTCCTGTTTTCTTTCACATATCGCTCCGATATTTGGATGGACGTTGCCTGCGTGTGCTTGCAATCATCCCGAGACGGGTCAGAGTCCGGTCACTTGTGAGATCACGAACAGACCCCAAAAAATCGGGACGTCTTTGGGATCAACTGTGACATGGCAGTAAAAGCCAAAAGCCCGTGCGATATTATGGGATGCCCCGGGTGCATACCGATCCGTAAATGTACAAAGTCTGACCCTGCCTTGCACGCCTGCTGGCTTTAACCACATAGTTATGTCATTTCACCTTTTACATGGAATTTGCACGTGCGGCGGCGACTCCTCCCTTTCCTGTGCACTTGACAAACCCGCAACCCACCACGTCCGTGAGTTTTTGTCTACATCACAGTGTACATTTCCCAGCTCTTGCCGCCGTCGCAGACGGCCCCTCTATTTGTTTTAGCCGTTCCTGATATTTCACACGTTATACTTCGTCTGGCATCTGTTGACGACCTGCAGACAGCGCCTGGAGCCCGAAGCCTCGATCCTGGCCGGCGGGCGCACACCGCATGGACCTCGCCCTCAGCTCACCGTGATGCATCAGTGAATTTTAGCTGCGCTTCTTTCCAAAGTTCGTCGAGCCGTGCAGTTTGACTTGCGCTCAAAGCGTCCCGGTGCATCCTTTATATCGAGCTAGTCTATAGCCTTCGCTGAGGACGTTTTCTCCTTTTGTTTGTTCGCCAAGAAAAACAACTTCGCTCCTCCAACGTCCACTCCCCTTGAAGGAAGTGCAGCATTTTCCCCGCACATATATTGTTGCGCGCAGCCAAATGGTTAAAGTTCAACTTTGGCGGTGGTCTCCACTCGATGGAGTCATGACATCAGTGGCTTACTCAGACTTTTAACATGTGCGTCTGGTTGGCTGTTTGTTTAACTCAAATCTGAGTCCGGCTCTCACGCGTCGGCACACAACCCGCCCGACTTTCTCATCCAGCCTGCCACCTGCTCCCCTGTTATTCCTGCCAATCCCTCCGTAACTCTATGCCGCTATCCACCCACCAACCCGGTACCTCTTTTTCATTTCCGGCATCTCGCCCAACCCCATTCCTTGGTCAACTTCCTTTCATTTGTTTCTCTTTTATGACCATTTTTGCTATTCTCCCTTGTCTATTTGCAAAGGGAAAACATTCTTGGGAGTAAAAACAAGCCACGTTTCTATTTTTCTTCTTTTGGTCCACACTTGGTTCTGAAAACACAAAAGCTTTCACCCCGTCCTCTTGGATGGCTTCGGTGAGGAAACAAATAGAAAAGTAATGGGGTGAAGGCGTGTCCGAAATTTTCTCTACACTCCCACCGTCAGATTCAAAACAACCACTGTGCTTGGCTGCACATAATGAGAGGAGAGGGCACTCGGTGGCCAGAGTTTCCCTTCATTGGCCATGTGTGTGTCCAGCAGGTACTTGTCAAACACGGTTTCCGTTTTGCTGGATTGCACATGTTCATCCGTGTTCGTTTCCTGTAAGCACATGTACTGTATTTGTTTGCATGAACAGAAGTCATGTCCATCTGTGTGTGTGCGCGCGCGCGTGTGTGTGCATGTGTGTGTGCGCCGTGGTCCCACCCAGTCAGTCAAGTGTGAGTGCATAACACAAGGCAGTTTGTTCCCAACTGGTCCACCCAGAACGGGTAAACACCCCCCCCCCCCCCCCCCCCCGCCCCC
>CAAKHF010021498.1:23081-41217 GCA_901007745.1 Hippocampus kuda
GGGTAAACCCCCCCCCCCCCCCCCGTAGAGCCTCCGTGCTGCTACCCAGCAGGCCTGTCAGCACCACTTAACACAATGGTTCATCTTCACGGGACACACCTGTTTTTTATGCCCCCCCCCACACACACACACACACACACACTTTTTGCGCTCTTGCAAGGATGTCTGCTTCCATTCAAGTGTGCACACATAACATTTCCTCTCTGACATGATGGGGCGGGGTTAGCCGTCAGTACACCAATCGATCCTCTTCATGGCCGTGTGACAATCGATGTCAGACTGTAGGACTGGCAAATGGCGGCTGAAGAAACCAACGTTGAAGGGCCACTCAAGTCCCTGGGCTGCTTAAAATTCTTTGTATACCATCTTCGCAGGACCTCTGCGGCCATCACTCCTGTGACACCCTGGGAATGGCGGACGTCGGCACTATCTGCTCTCCAGAGAGAAGCTGCGCCGTCATTGAGGATGACGGGCTTCACGCCGCATTCACAGTGGCGCATGAGATCGGTAAGCATGGCTACGGTTGTGAAGACACCAACAGAGATGCAGACAAGCTTGGGCTTGCTCATCTATCAGCAGCTCTGCGGTTGTTGAATGAAAATCACCTGAGTGTCACCCGAGGGCTCGTTGTGTTTTCTTTTCTCATTCTTGCCGCATGTGCAAACCTGTGGCATCATTTCTTGCTTCCGTCGAGCGTGAACAGCATTTCCATTCCTTTCCCCGCGTCCGCCTCAGGCCATTTGCTGGGTTTGTCCCACGACGACTCCAAATTCTGCGAGGAGCGTTTTGGCGTGAACAGCGACAAGAGGCTCATGTCCTCCATCCTCACCTCCATTGATGCGTCCAAACCTTGGAGCCGCTGTACCTCGGCCACCATCACGGACTTCTTTGACGATGGCAATGGTGAGGATGTTCAAGAATCTTCTCGGGTCAACAGAAGCACACATCTGGAGTTATTTTAAAAGTGAAAACTCCCATGGACCTATAAAATGTTTTGACTTTCCGCAACTTCCATCCATGCGAACTCCCACGGTATCTCTCACTGAGCAAGGAATGTGTAATAGCGCAGCCAAACATCACATAATGTCACGTTCTGCGTGATGGTAGTTGTAGGACCCCAAAAAAGCAGGGAGGCAGGGAGGAGCAGGGTGGATTGACCAAAATGTATTGTACAAAAAAATACACACAGCAGTACAAATGGAAAAAAAAAAAAAAACACCAAGTCAAAGTACTCAAAAAATGCCTGGAAATCACAAGTAAGAAACCAAACGATAACTGGAAACAAAACGTGACAGGAGCACACGTATGCTCACATACTCACAGCTCACAATGACCCAACCAAGACTGACAGAAACCCAGGGAACTAAAGACAAGCTCAGTGACGAGACAACGAGAAACACCTGGACAACACACAAAGGGTTGAGGGAGCTAATTGGTTACACACAAGGAACACTGATAACGAGAACAGGTGGCGAAAAAAGGGCACGTGAGGAATCAAAACCAAACGTAACCAGATCGAAACATAACACATAACCTACTTCAGCGTGGCTATAATGTACAGCGTGAAGACACAGACAAGGCAGAAAAGCAAAGTAACGCTCCGCCGGCATCATCTTATGCCTGACGCTCCGCCTTGTTGCAGCCGAGTGCCTTCTTGACTCGCCGCGCCAGCCCCTGCCGGGTCCCGAAGAGCTCCCGGGGCAGAGCTACGACGCCGTGCGCCAGTGCCGCCTGGCTTTTGGACCAGAATACACCGTGTGTCCCGGTATGGACGTGTGCTCTCGGCTGTGGTGTGCGGTCATTCGCCAGGGACAGATGGTGTGTCTGACCAAGAAGTTGCCGGCCGTGGAGGGAACACCCTGCGGGAAGGGACGCATCTGCTTGCAGGGCAAGTGTGTGGACAAAACGCGCAAGAGGCATTACTCGGTAGGGAGTGACTCCGCTTGAAAGTTTCTGCCATGCGAGGGAAGCGGAGAACGCTTGATAAGAGCGAGCCTTTCCTCTCTCCTCTGTGCCGCAGTCGTCCAACCATGGCAGCTGGAGCTCTTGGGGCTCTTGGGGCTCATGTACCAGAACGTGTGGCGGCGGAGTGCAATTTGCCCAGCGGCTGTGCAACAACCCTCCACCGCGCAACAACGGCCGTTACTGCACCGGGAAGAGAGCCGTCTACCGGTCATGCAATGTCACACCCTGCCCACCATCGAGTGAGTGCAGCATTCGGTATTTGGATAGGAGTTAACCACGCGACCAGACCTAACGTTTCTTTTTGTGCTGTCGTCCTCTAGATAAGAGTTTCCGGCAGGAGCAATGTGAGGTGCGCAACGGCCCGCAAACAGATCCCAAAGGGGTGAAAACCTTTGTTGAGTGGGTGCCCAAATATGCTGGAGTTCTCCCGAAAGATGTGTGTAAACTCACCTGCAGGGCGAAAGGAACCGGTTACTACGTGGTGTTCTCGCACAGGGTGAGCTTTTGGCAAAAGGAAAATGGTGCTGGGGTATATTAGTAAAACAAAAACATTTTTAGGGGGGTGTTAAGGAACCTCTCCGTTTTCAGGTGATAGACGGGACCGAATGCCGCCCTTACAGCAGCTCGGTGTGTGTGAAGGGCAAGTGCGTGCGAACGGGCTGCGATGGCATCATAGGCTCCAAACTTCAGTTTGACAAATGTGGCATATGTGGCGGCGACAGCACGGGATGCATCCGGGTTGTGGGCAACTTCACCAAGAAAAGGTAAGAGCACAGAAAAGTCCGGACTCGGGGCAAAAAAAAAAAAAACATGGACTTTGGTAGTTGCAGTTGGTGCATCGCTATTGAGCAGACTTATGCGGACCGTAACGCGGCATGAAAGTTAGGAAGAACAAAAATCGGAAGAAACCCGTGGGAGGCCATGCTTTCAAAGTCACCCATCCTCCGCCACTTTTAACACAGGTTGTGCTTGGATTTCATGTCGATGTTGTACAGTCACTTGAGATGACCAACGTGAGCCCATCAAGTTTTCTTTGCCGACTTCCGTGCGCCTGCCTGTTGTGTGCTTATATCACCACCAAGACTTTGGTTTGCACAGTCATATCCGTTTGCCGCCGAGCTCACCCAATGTCCACTTTCACCCTGACAAACAGTAAGGGCTACACCGACGTGGTGAAGATCCCCGCAGGCTCCACCCACATCAAGGTCCGTCAGCACAAGCCAAAAGACCAGACCCGCTACACCGCCTACCTCGCCCTCCGGAAACCCAGTGGGCATTACCTCCTCAATGGCAAGTTTATGATCTCCACCTCCGAGACGATCATTCCGCTCAACGGCTCTGTGCTCAACTACAGCGGCTGGAGTCAAAGGGATGAATGGCTCCACAGCATGGGCCCCGGGGCCCTTCAAGAAGCCTTGGTCGTCCAGATCCTAGCGACGGATGCTAAAAAGCCCCTGGACGTTCGTTACAGCTTCTTCATGCCGCGCCGAACAACTCCGCAGCAGCCGCCAGCGCTGCTTGTCCCGAGCTTGAATTTGGCCCACGTACGGGGCACGACAACCGACGCAACGAGAACCACCCGCAGTAGCGCCACTACATCTTCCCCCAACCCCACTATCCTGGTTCCTACGGCAACGGCAGCTTCCTTTCTGTCCACACCGCCGACTGGACCCCAATGGGTGACAGGAGTTTGGATGAGCTGCTCCAGGACTTGTGACACTGGTTGGCAGAGCAGGACTGTTCAGTGTAAGGACCAGGGTGGGAAACTGTCCAAGGGATGTTTGCTGGATTCTCGTCCCTCTGCTTTTAAACACTGTCTCGTGAGAAAATGTTAAAATGGCAGCGGGGAGGGGAACAAGACTTTGGAGGACAACGTAAAGTGGATCAAGAAAAGTAGCAAGCGCTGCGTGTTGGAATCACGGACCGATGATTTGAAGACATAATCTAGAACCTTAATCAGGGCTGTGAATGTTGGACCAAGTCTCACAGAGACTCTGCTTGAAGAATGTCTCAGAATCACAGTTGCGGAGCACAAGTTAAGTGTGGACCCCTTTTTTGTGTGCGTGTTAGTGACTCAACTTTGTTTCAGCATCCAAATGTATTTTGTCTGATGTTGTGTCTTTGTCGGTGTGTGTGAGTGTGTGTATGTTTGCGCATGTGTGTGTGTGTGTGTGTGTGTGTGTGTGTGTGTTCAAGTGCTAGATCCTCCCAAATAAGGGAGGCGCACGTCATTCGCCCTCCGGCTTTACTTTAACGCTTTGACCATCCAGTTAACCAGGGACGGGGGCCGACGTTGACCAACAATGGACGGGGAAACCCAGACATTCGGTGTTTATATGTGGTGCTTTACACTCTGTCCATCCTGCACAATCATACGACAAAAAGCCGAGGAATCAGCTATACTGTGGTCGAGACTTGCTCAGGTTCTCGAAGTTCCTTCGCTCTGCAATAGCTCAGGAAGACTCCTCTTCCTTACGACACGAGTGTTGATGTCCGAGGGGGTAAAGTAACCGTGACTCCATATGACTGGCAGATTGACATTCTTGGAGGTGAAAGACACATTGCTTATTTTGCTTCATTTTTGAAGTGTGCGCAAAAATGCAAACAAAGACAATACACTGGGAAATTTCCATTGGTGTGCACTGCTTTTTCGCGGGGCGCATACATACTGGTAACGGGAGCAAATATTTTCCGCCACTTCTAATCAAAGTCAGCGAAAGCCCAGTTTTCGGATCTCACTGAGAGATTATCCTGACCAGCGGAGAAATGGTTGTGCGTGCGCTGTGCTGTGTCGATGATCTCAAGTACGATGCATATGAGACTGGAAGACACGCCATGATATCTTTCCGTATCGTGTGGGGTCGCTCATATTTTTAAAAAATCGTCAGGATGTTTAAAATCAGTATGCGTGTACCCCCGCTTCACCCATTGCGACTCATCAACTCAATGTAAACCTTCTTGAACGGCGGATGATCTCTACGTATGTGTTGGTATTCCAAGCAATTTGCAGAGCCGTGTGCAACATCGCTTCACCTCATTGAAACACACACCTTCTTCCTTTGAGGAAAGCCCTCTCGCTAAACAGCAAAAAAGCAGCACTGAGCTTGTAATTTATTGTTTGTACAACTGCTATGTGTGAATAACGAAGCAATGAAATGAGGTTTATTTATTGTAGTAATTTTGTACCAGATTACTATTTAACTTTAGGACTATGCAGAATTCTCAGTGTAAGGATATAGTGGGTTTTTTTTCTCGTCGTGGGATGTACATAAAATATCTATATTTAAACATCTTGCGTCTTCTTGTGTTTGTGGGTGTGGGTGCGGGTGTGTTTTTAACATGTATTAACCAATACAAACACTTGACAAAGTAAGACAAAATCCACTCGGTTTACTCTGTGAATGGGAAGCCAAAATATATTTGGTTGCGACAGTTCCCATGTGGTGAAAGTCCAATTATGTCCGACATGTATGTGGATTTGAGAAGTAAATGTTAGAGATGAATGTGCATGCACACAAACTACAATGTTTGTTTGTCATTTTGTTATTGTTCTCTCCGTTGTACCTCACCTTGTTTGAGTTTAGAAGTAATGAACAGCAGCAACCTGCCAGCACAGTGGTCCATGAACACATCTGCAGTCGAGAGTTCCAGAGTTCAGATCTTGGCTGTGGCTTCCCCAATCGGCATGTGGATGTGCTCTTCTTAACTCAGACTTCCTCCTGCATTCCAAAACATGCATGTTAGGTTCAAATAAGATGAAATTGTCCATGGGTGTGAATGTGAGTTTGAATACTTGTGTGACCTGCTGGCGACCAGTCCAGGATGTGGCCAAACCTCTTGCCTAAGAGGCAGCAGGGACAGGCTCCAACTCACTCATGACCATAACATAGGACAAATGCTATAGAACACGGATGGATGACAGTTGTTATCCATGTACTGAAAATTGTTAATTTACTTCGAATAATTGATCATCGTTCATCTATCTATGCCAGCTGCGTGTACTGACAGGCAAAACAATTACATGCTCTTCCACAAGATGGCAGAAAGTACAATGAATATGTTAATATGCCTTTTGCCCTCCATACAACGCAACAGTCTTGTCTAAAGTGCACGGGAGCAAAACTTTGGTCGATGTTCAAGTCATCTTGTAGAACAGGGGTGTCAAACTCGTTTTGGTTGTGGGCCACTTTGTAGTTACGGCTTCGCTCGGTGACAGTGTAATGAAATGAACGTTTTCTCGTCTCATATTATTATGGATTACTGGTTTTGAAATCAGAAGTCACGGATAATAGTTTGTTCAATAATTGTTCAAGTTACTGCAAAAAGGGGGATCAAAAAAACCAAGTGAAATCTCAACATTACTTATTACAGGTGATGATTTGAAATTTTGTTACAGTTTTAGCAAGAATCATGGAAGCTGGCGTGATTTGCTTTTCTGGGCCACATAAAACGATGTGGCGGGCCGGATCTGGCCCCCGGACCTTGAGTTTGACACCTGTGTCATAGAATATTACTGAAAGTAAACTCTTAAAGTATCGAGCATTTGCAATACTTGAGTATCAAACGTCATTTGCTTATATTCAATGTAGTGGATTTTTTTTAGTCAGTAATAAGAAGTTTGATCATGTTTAATTGTATTTCATTTACTTTACTGGCGTAGAGTCGTAACATATCTGTGAGTTTGCTCATTAGCAAAGTTAGCAAATGGAGCAACAGAGAGAGAGACAGAGAGACACTAGCGGTGCACACATACTGTATGAAAGCGCCTCTTTGGAAAGCCAAACCTCCTAACCTTTACACCACATTTCCTTAACCTTTGTTGAAAATGTCATCGGGTGGAGGAGAGATGAACAGCTGCCTCCTTTCAAACACAGGAAAAGACAGCACTGTTTAAATTTAATTAGACTCCACTTTTCCTAACCCACATGACAGCGGGCAGCTGACCCAAGGCTCCAACGTGAAACCGCTATTTTCCAAAGATGGGCTACACAAAGCGTTTCTTGGATCCGTGCGTGCCTGTCATATTGTGCTCAGTCAGGTTGTCGCAGACATGGAGAATCACATAAGCGGCCGAACGTGTCACAGGAGTTGGCTTTGTGGTTTTGGAGTGCAGAAAAAAGTGGACAACATCAAGTGCAACAATCAGGGAGGCAAAGTACATGGACAGTAATGTCAGCTTGAGTAGATTGCACGCTTCTAGCTAACAATAGTTATCCCTACCACAACACAATCCCACAACAGAAGCCAATAATATTGAAGTGTTATTTATATAGCCTAGTGGGTTGCTGAAAACTTGTGTATTCCTCTCAACTACTCTTTGTCAGCTTTAAAATAGGAATATGTCATGCATAGAATACATAGCTTCAACTAATGTGCAGTTTCACTCACTGCATGGTGAGGCATTAAAATATGCATTGACGAAATGTGTGTGTGCGTGCGTGCGCACATGTGCAACTATTCAACTTGCCCTGCCCCCCATGTGAAATTGGTTTGGAACTGTCCTTGACTTTAACCGTTTCAGGGACAGCGGTTACTACAGTGGACAGGGACAATTTTGAGTGTTCCATTAACCTGCCATGCATGTTTTTAAAATTTGGGAGGAAACCGGAGTACTCGGAGAAACCCTGCAGAGGCATGAGGAGAACATGCAAAGTCCCCACAGGAAGGCCGGAGGCCGGAATCGAACCCTGCACACCTGCATTCATTGTGAGGCGGATGTGCTAACCAGTCAACCACCCTTATTAATTCCATTACTATGCCAATGCAAATATGTTCTATCACATCAATGTAATTTTTAATGTAGGTGAAGTAATTGCTTATGATAATATATAATAATACATAACAGGGTGTGCCTCCCCTGCAGGAGGCCGCCTTCATCTTTAAATGATCAGCAACCAAAGCATTGTTACTTGACCTGCTGCCATCTTTTGCTACAGACACCTGAAGTTGACAAACTTAGCACACGTAAGTTCCTCAACAGCTTGCATTGTTGTGTAGAGTTCGCACGTTCTGCCAATGTGGGTTTTCTCCGGGTACTCCGGTTTCCTTCCGCATTCCAAAATCATGCATGGCAGGTTTATTGAACACTAAATTGTTCCTGGTTATGATGAGTGTGAATGGTTGTTTGTCTATGTGTGCCATGTCATTGGCTGGCAACCCGTTCAGGGTGTACCGTCTTCGTCCTCGAAGACAGCTGGGATCGGCTCCAGCATGCCCGCGACCCTCGTGACGATAAATGCCTCAGATAATGGATGGATGGATGCATTTCAAGTCTGCACCAAAATAATGCCTTTGTATCCAGTAGCCCCATTTGTGAGTAAATGGAGACAAAACCATCAATATTTAAGTATCAGTAGTTTTTCTGACAATTTGGTTTGGTCGTGTGCCGCTACATTATATATGTGCCTTGGATCAATAAAGGAATGAATCTTGGTTCCGGCCTTCATGTGTGGCGTTTGCATGTTCTCCCTGTGCTTACGTGGGGTTTCTCCAATGAGTCGTCTTTCCTTCCACATTCCAAAAACATACGTTAACTTATTGATGACACTACATTTACCATAGGTCACATTGAGTGTGAAAATTTGTGTTCTATGATTGCCTGTGGACCATTCCTTAGTGCACCCAGTCTCTCGTCCTAAATCTGCTGGGGGAGGCTGCAGCTCACCTATCACACGAATGAGGACAAACGGTGAAGAAAATGGAAGGATGCATCATGGCAACTCTCTCTCTCTCTCTCTCTCTCTCTCTCTCTCTCTCTCTCTCTCTCTCTCTCTCTCTCTCTCTCTCTCTCTGATGCCACTTGACTGACGCAAGAGCTGTAATTTTTTCTCGATCCTCCACTGTAATACAACACCGCCATCTTTGAACTAAACTGGGAATTGCTGGAAACAACGTTTGTGCATTTTTTAGGTCATTGCTGACATCTAGTGGATATATGTTGCATTGCAGTCCCTTTTTTCTATGCTGTTGTTGTTAAGGTGGAAGATTTCAAGGGAATTTGATTCAATGTTTCAAATGTAGTTTTACAAATGCTGTGCTATGATGACTATCAAGAAGCGAATATAGTGAGAATAAGAGGTACCGAAAATGGATGGATGGAATATATACCACTGCTATTCGTTCGATTATTCATTATCATCAGAACCATCTTTATTGACCAAGTATGTCCAACCCAGAAGGAATTTATCTCCGGTCGTCTGGGAAACACTTGTATCGCAATAACCAGCAACTACGATAAACAAAGACATGACACATGAGTATCGAAAAGACTTTTTTATAGCATTTCTATGACCCAAGCGATTTAATGTTGTTCTTTTTTTTTTAAGACGGGGTAGTTGTTTCTAACAGTTTACATGCATTTCTTATTTGAAGCTAATAAAGTTGAAGTGAGATGCGAAGTTTTTCTTCAGAATAATGTGGCACTTATTTAAGTAAAACCCCAGGCGACTTTATTCACGGGCTGTGCAGAGGAGACCAAGTACGGGCGGGAGGGGGAAGAGATCCGCGGACGGGGGCTGAATATGTACGTGGTCCAATGCAGGAGCTGCTTCAGCTGAATTAGCGTTCCACCTTAAGACCTCAGCGGCCCCTCTCTGCTCCCTGTCTCCGAGAAGTTTGCGTTCGGTCGCCGGCTGGCTGCGGCTCAACACAGTCGACTTGGCTCGTAGAAGCCGAGCACGCCACTCGGAGCCCTGCCGAGTGCGATGCGGTTTCCATTCCTTGACCTGGTGATTCTTTCTGTTACCGAGCACACTGCAACGTACAATGATTATGAACGCACCACGTAAATGCTACTTTCAAAAAAAGTCTCAAATACTGGGGATTCATGGGGCGCAGTCCACACAAGGGAAATAAACAGTGTGATTATATTTAGGATCAAAACAAACGACATTCCGGTACTCCACAGGGGAAATGTCCCTCTGTCCTAAACTCCGGTTGTTGTTGTTGTTGTTCTTAAACGATGATTATTATGACAACCTGAAACGTTTTGATTGCGCACAGGACTTGGCCCCTCTCAGATCAAAGGGTCCACAAAAGGGGGTGGGGACACCCGGCCGGGGCGTATTTAAAGTCGGACAATTCTGACTGCCAGTCAAAAAGCAGCGATCCATCTGGGGGTCAGCACAACGAAAGAGCAACGCTGCACCTTCAAGACAAAACCAGACGCTGACATCTCAGTTTTGGAAGAGCAGGGAGTGCGAAAGACCCTTTGGATTTACTACTGAGATCCAGCCTTTTCACTGACTCGGCTAGGCTTTTTGTCAGTGTGACTGTTAACTTCAAATCGTGTTTGCACTGGATTTGGGCTCTTTTTAGACTTGTGTGCGCAGTGTGGAAAGTGCTTTGTGGAAGTTGTATGTTTTAAGTTAGTAGGACTTTACTCACGTCACCGCATCAACGTTTCCATCGTTTCCATCTGCTTGTTGGATTGCAGTTCTCCATGATGTGGCTTATCTGTGTTTCTATTGGTTTCATGGCTGGTCTGTGCGCCGGCGCGACGCAAAGCGCTTGGGAAGAGAGTACCGTGGTGCCGGTCAGGCTCGACCCAACGGTCCGACCGGCGAGTGACAGCCAACCGGATCGAACCCTCTCCCCTGAAGAAAGGCAGAAAGTGTCGGAGATGAGGGTGTACAGGCTGGACGTGTTCGGTCAAGAGATGATCTTGCAGTTGGAGCCGGATCAGACATTTTTGTCCCCGGGGTTCGTCCTCCACATTGTGGGCACTCCCGAATCCGAACCGAACCAGGAGGAACCCAAGGGCGCAGATGAGTCCGATTGTTTCTTTTCGGGCACGGTGAACGGAGAAGAGCACTCTGCCGCTGCGCTCAACCTGTGCCAGGGACTGAGTGGTGGATTTTACTTTCACGGCCAAGAGTATTTCATCAAACCGCTCAACTCAAGTGACTTCCCCGGTCAAGAGGAAAAGGAGGAGGAGGTCCACCTCATCCGCCGGAGGACTCGGCCAGAGACCGGTGAGGGCAGCGCCAAGTGTGGGGTCAATGAGGACGAAGAGAGGGTGCCAACAAATCTGGAGAAGAAGCCTGAACCTGAAGCCGCCGCTAAATCAGGCCAGACAGGTAAGCTTTTACAGTACACCCACATTATATATATATATATATATATATTTTTTTTTATATAATTTATATATAATTCATTCTCAAACGAAATACTTTGTGTGTGGAATGGCAGTTGTATACAAAAACGCAAACATTCACATTGTATACTGTGTCCAATACCGTAAATTTCCGCGCGCATGTGTGAGAGTCTACGGGTGTGTGTGTGTGTGTGTGTGTGTGTGTGTGTGTGTGTGTGTGTGTGTGTGTGTGTGTGTGTGTGTGCGCGTGCGCAGATTTTATTGCCGACGCAGCAACAACTTGACAGCGTCGTACACCCTGTGCCAACAGGGGCGGAGTATGGATAGGGGTGGGTGGCACAGGCTTTACACCCCTGAGGGGAAATAGGGAGGGAGGAGGGGGAGTCAGGGGTTTAAGCAGAGCCAGTTGCAGCCCGGCAGTGCTGAAACGTGCTAACTCGCCTCCTGGTACAGAAATGTGTCCCCCTATAAAGGATTTCCCCTCTCCAAACTATGGCAGAATTTTCCAGCAGAAAAGGTCATTTTTAGAACAAAGAAGTGGGAGGAGGCGCAATGATGCTGAGTCATGGCGTCCTGCCTCCATCACACACGCAGCATTCTTTGGAACTCAATATCCATTCAGCCATCTGCTTTTATCAGCAACTTTAAATTTTGTTCATGTGAACGTGTGTGTTTTGGAATGTGAGAGGAAGTTGGAGTACTGTACCTGGAGAAAAGCCACACAAGCATACGGAGAATGTACCAAGTCCACACGGGAGGAGCCTAGCCAGAGATTGGAACAGAAAACCTCTCGACCAGGCTGTTAATCACTAGACGTAGGACTGCCCTAATTAACAACAGATTATATGAAACAAGTTTTGAAAGCAAAAATCACTATTTTCATTTTCTTCAACTTTTTTCCTGTCCCTGCTCATTTTCACACTTGGACACTGTTTCACCTGGTCAGAAAAAGTGTAATGACGAATAACTTTATGAAAAATGGCAGGAGGAAACACAGTAACACATTGAGAGATGAGTTGTAATACATTTTCTCAAACCCCCACCCCATCCTCTCAGCCCACCACAGGACCAGGCGCTTTGTTTCCACTCCTCGCTACCTGGAGATAATGCTGGTGGCTGACCAGTCCATGGCCGAGTTCCACGGTGCTGGGCTCAAAGCTTACCTCCTCACCATCATGGCCGTGGCATCCCGCCTGTACCGCCACCCTAGCATCCACAACTCAATCACCTTGGCTGTGGTCAAGCTGCTGGTGGTCTACGAGGAAGAGAGAGGCCCTCAAGTGTCATCGAATGCTGCCATGACCCTGCGCAACTTCTGCCAGTGGCAGCGCCAGCACAACCCCCCCAGTGACCGCCACCCTGAGCACTATGACACAGCCATGCTCTTCACCAGGACGGTAAGTTGGCGGGAGAAGAGAAGAATTGTGAAAAGGACTACAGAGCATGTTTGACCTCCTTCATCTGCTCCTTTAGGACCTGTGTGGTGCCCATTCGTGTGACACTCTGGGAATGGCTGATGTCGGTACAGTGTGTGACCCAGACAGAAGCTGCTCAATCGTTGAAGATGATGGACTGCAAGCTGCATTCACAGTGGCACATGAACTTGGTGAGTAAGCAAAAAAGTGACATGTCCTGATGTGTGATAATGATGCTTTGCGTGCACCGCTAAGTGTCGTTTTGTCGCCCTGTCCTGCAGGCCACGTCTTCAACATGCCTCATGATGATGCCCAGCTGTGCTCTGGGGTGAATGGCCCCCACTGGGGCTCCCACATGATGGCCTCTACCTTGTCCAATCTTGACCAGCAGCAGCCATGGTCACCCTGTTCCGCCCTCATGGTCACCACTTTTCTCGACAATGGCTACGGTCAGTGTCTGCTTGATAAGCCGGCCAAGCCTCAAGCGCTCCCTCAGCCCCTCCCCGGGACAGTCTACGATGCGGACCATCAGTGTCGGCTGACTTTCGGTGATGACTCCCAACACTGCCCTGACCTGAGCACCACATGTGCTGCTCTGTGGTGCACCGTTACAACATCCAATGGTTTGCTGGTGTGCCAGACCAAGAACTCCCCATGGGCTGATGGAACCCCCTGTGGGCACGACAGCTACTGCTTGGCCGGGCACTGTCTCACAAGGAGCCAAGCTTCCAAGCACCAGGTAGGAACTTTACTCCTACTCACCATGCAACAGGAACATATTTCAGTATCATGCCTCGGCTTTGACTCAGGCTGTAACCTATGCTTGTGTGACATTTGTAGACTCCTGTCAATGGTGGCTGGGGAGTGTGGGGTCCCTGGGGTGACTGCTCTCGGACATGCGGGGGAGGGGTGCAATATTCCTTCCGTTCATGTGATAACCCTTTGCCAAAGAATGGAGGAAAGTACTGTGAGGGCAAGAGAGTCCAGTACCGCTCCTGCAACATAGAGGCCTGCCCTGACGCCAATGGTAAGTCAGCATTGACATCACAGAGAAATGCTCACCTAAGTGGGATTTATGAAAAACTTGCACGCTCTGATAGATCCGTGAACATTTGCAGAGAGAAAAAAGGAAACAAATGTGACCACCGAAACTTCTCATTGCTCTTTAGGCTTGTCATTTCGGGAGGAACAGTGTCTGGCTCACAATGACATGTCAGCCCAAGTGTCTCTTGGATCCGGGGAGGGTGTTGAATGGGTGCCCAAATATGCCGGCGTTTCACCCAAAGACCGGTGCAAGCTTGTATGCAGAGCCAAGGGAACAGGATACTTCTTTGTTCTCAAATCTAAGGTAAGGATTTTTGAAAATATGTTACGTTTTGATTGTCTTGACAACTCTTGGTCACCCTTATGCCGACATGCAAGCCAAATGATCTGGTTTTGTCTTCCAGCACCCGGTGTACCTTGAATTATAACTTTCCTTTTTTTAATATTGTTTTCAAACATGCATAAAAATAATACTACAGTACAATACAATAGCTTGTCAAAAGAAATCTGTGAAATTATAAACATGAACAAATAAAAGAAAGAAAGAAAAACATCAAATAAATTACATTTCCAGATCCAATATTCCAATTTATAATGCACTTTGTGTCAAAATACCACATTTAACCACAAATATGTAGTTATCCATAATACTGTATTCATTGTCAACGTGTCATTGACCTATCAATATTATACTGTAGTTTCTACACAGTCATGTGTTCATTTTACTCAACAATACACTTGCAACCCTCATTTTCTAAGAACAGTGGACTTGCAATTCCCAATATTACAAAACCATATCTTGCCTCAAACATCAAAATAATAGTAATATGTACGGTCAGTCATTCTGCAGCTAATTCCAACACCTGTGTTTAACTGCACCCCAATACCTTTCCAAAATATGTTTTAAAAAGTTATTTTACAACTTTTGAACTCGTTGGTCATTGTTGAAGTTCAAAAGTTAGTCTATTCTATATTTACACACCACAGATGTAAACACAAAAACATTTCATAGTTATTCTTCACTAGTTCGTTTTTAAATGTTCTTTCAATTACTGCTTTGTTCTTTCGTGTGTGTGTGTGTGTGTGTGTGTGTGTGTGTGTGCTTTGACATGGGGAAAATGCTCTTTTATGTTTGTTCTGAAGGGTTTGCAGCAAATACAGTAAAGGCTTTAAATAAAAATACTTCATCCTGTTTTGAAGTACAGTAACTCATTCAAAGCAGGACTTTCATTCCAGTCTGTTCTTGTGTTGCCCCCAGGTGGTGGATGGAACACCCTGCAGCCCCGATTCCACCTCAGTTTGTGTTCAAGGCCAGTGTGTCAAGGCTGGATGTGATCGTGTTATTGGCTCCAACCAGCGTTACGATAAATGTGGTGTGTGTGGAGGGGATGGCTCCACCTGCAAGAAAGTGTCAGGCTCACTGGAGCGTGCCAGGTATTATCCAGGGCATTTTTTTATTCTGCACATCAACAAAGACAGACATTTATTGACGGCAAAGCCAAATCAGATTTCAAATGTCGGTTGGATTGTCTTGTTATGGCGTTTGGATTTGCTCCCAATGATTGCGTGGGCTTTCTCATGCATGTTAGGTTTATGAAAACTGTCCATAGTTGTGAATGGTTGTTTTTCTCCATGCTCCTTGTGATTGACTCGCAGTCCATCGTACATACCACCACTCACCCAAAGTCAGCGGTAATAGACTCCTGTTACCCACGACCCCGCTAAGGACTAGCACTCTAAAAACGGATGAATAAATAAGCTGTGCTTGCAAAGCATTCGAGTCATGGCCTGGCTAAACTAACCAATTGCTGTCTTTGTTCCAGGCCTGGGTACCAAGATGTGGTGACAATCCCAGCTGGTGCCACCCATCTTGATGTCAAACAGCGTGCGCCTGGCAATGGTCGTCATGACAACAGTTACTTGGCAGTGCGTCGACAGGATGGTACCTACCTGTTGAATGGCGATTATAAGCTAATGACCATAGAGTCGGACATTACTGTGCGAGGGGGACTGCTGCGATACAGCGGTTCTTCTGCCAGTCTTGAGCGGCTCCGCAGCTTTTCCCCCCTCCCCGAGGCTCTCACTATTCAGGTACTGTCTGTGGGGGAAGCCCCAAGGCCCAGAGTGAAGTACAGCTACTTTGCTCCCAGACCCAACAATGCTGCTTCTACCAACATCAGCGGAGGTCGTCGGCATTCGATCAACGCCATCCGAGAGTTGGGTGTTGCTGAGTGGGTTCTGAAGGAGTGGGGTCCCTGCTCCCAGACCTGCGGAGGTGGTATGCAACAGAGAGAGGTCGTGTGTCTGGATCCCCAAGGCCGTCCATCCAAGGAGTGCCCAGAGGAGCTGCGACCTTTGGCATCACGATCATGTGCCTCTCAGCCTTGCCCCTCCTGGCTTCTTGGAGAATGGTCCGTATGCTCAAAGACCTGTGGCAGAGGTTTCCGAAAACGCCAGCTTCGCTGCATTGGCTATGATGGCCACACACTGAGCCACGACAGCTGCGACTTCAAAGACCGACCACGACCCCTGCTGGAGCTGTGCTATCAAGGTGCCTGCTAAGGACTGCTTTGACAATCTGACCTCTATTTTTTTTTGAACCAATTCATGAATTCCCCATGTCAATGACTGCATCGATATCTTCCACACCTACACACACATTGCCGAAAAGCACATTGACAGTGTCACACACCCGGAGCAACAAAGTCTGCCACCTGTTTTTAGAGTGCAGCAGTGTCACGTCAGCAAGCACAGTGGACGTTCATGAATCTGAGCATGCTGTTTACAATTCCAATGGTATGCTTGTTTGTGAGAGTATGTAAAGATTTGAGGCATATATTTTGTTTGTCCAAGCTGGGCTGGACAGTTTATTGGTAGTGGAGATCGTTTTTATATATATATATATATATATATATATATATATATATATATATATATATATATATTTCATATTCTACTTAGTCATCCCATCAGGTATGGAAATTGAGTTTTATTCTGAACTATTAGTCAACACTTATTTATCACAAACCTGTAGCACTTCACTTTTGTTTTTTCCAGCGGCACATTGTTACACTCATTTTCTCTCTCTATGAATGCCTCGTATTTTGTCATTTAGCCATTTCTTGAAAACCAAAGAACTTGTGTGTGCGTGAAAGTGTGTAAGTGTGTGTGTGTTGGGTTACATGTGTATATGTGTGTGGAGACTTAACGAGGGACTTGTCTCCTTCGACTACTTCATAAGTAAGTCTCTCCTGCCTTCTGCGAAGGCATCTGTTTGTGCAGTTTTTCCTCTTTTGTACAAAATATCCAAGCATTATTTATTTTTGTACAGCCTGTTAAATATAATCATGTGGCAATTTTAATATTATTTTTATTTGCTATTGAGATCACAGAAGGAAGTATAGAATATAAAGAGTATTTATGCAATGTTTTATATACTGTATGTATATATATATATATTTGGTTCTGGGATCATGAATAAAATATTGACTCTGGAAAAGTTTGTCCTTTGAATGTTATGTTACATATCCAACATTTGACACACTCCTGCAATCACACACTTTTCACATTCCTAGTGGCAACAGAAAAATGAAGCTGTCACCCAGAAGCTGAATAACAGTGCACGGAGACGTATCCCCTTTTTCTCATTTTGAGTCTGACAAAGAAAAACACAGATTTGCCACTCAGGGAGAGACCTACATTTTACCTGCTTGTTTTTAATGCCTCAGCATCATTACTGCTTGAAAGAAACATCTGGAAGGCATTTTGGATCATTGCTGCAACATGTGGGTCGTGGAGTTAAATTATTCACCCACGCATACAGCAGTGACGGATGCTGGTCTGTCAAGGAGGGGAAGCTCAATTTTGGCCGACATCATAAAAATGTGTCCGTTTATATAAACGCGAATTCTACTCTCCGTTCCTTTTCAAGAAACTTATCTGTAACCCTGTCATACCAACAAGGCGTCTTTTCCAGGAACTTAACTAGTGTCCTACAACTACAGCAACTACAATAAAACCCACCAGTAATAAAAGATTAATTCGTCGCTTATCGTTTTCAAAACAGAGAGTGTCGCTAAGATGATTAGAAGTCGTCTCCAGTTCAATTTAGAACAGAATGAGAATTGAAAGTGCTCCCACGGATGCGTACACTAAAAGATCGGTGATTGGCTCATTTCGATGTCAATCAAACTGGGACACAGGCTCAGACAGATCATCCAATCTGATGCAGAAAAACTGAGCGTCCGGTACCCGCCCACTGCCATCCAATCCCAGAGACGCCGAACGCCACTGTTCAGGTATTAACGTAGAGTGGTAAGTGCGTTGCTATTTTGCAGAAGTGGGCCTTCCCTCTGGATAGACGGCTGGTCCTTCACTCCGTGGCGGACACTCATTTTCCTGATCATGGGGAACTTTAAAAAAATGACAGACTAAGCACTGACGTAGCTGGATTTTTGTCTGGCAACGTAATCATCACTGACCGGGTCTGTTTGTTTGTTTGGCTGAACACAAGCAGTGTTGCTTTCATTGAGTACCTGTATACATGGAAATGCTTTGTGCTTCTGTACAGTAGGTGGCGGTATACACCATCCATCCATCCATCCATCCATTTTACGGT
>CAAKHF010021500.1:2500-32500 GCA_901007745.1 Hippocampus kuda
AAGTGTGCTTTAACACCTTTTTAAAAATTGTGTGCTGTAAGTGCAATAAAAAGGTATTTCTATATTGTTTGGGTGCTCTGGAACGTAACCCCTGTGTGATGGAAGGGGGATTAATGTGAACCGTTTTTTGTCACCACGTATCATTTGAATGGCCATTTGTGCTCCTCTTTTTGGTGTGCCCGCCTTGCACAAGACAAGACAGATGGAAAGACTGTTCATTGAGACGTCTCAACTCCTCTCAGCTCACCAATACGACACTATTTGTAGTTTTTATTTTTGTAGAGGATAAAAAAATATATGACTATTAGTACTGTTTTGTTCTTTTCTACAGATGTTGTTGTTTGTGCTCAATCCGTTGCTTCAAGGATTATAGATGCTCATTAGAATTAGCATTAAGATACAAACTGAAAGGCTAAGCTGCGTGATTGTTGTAAATACACGGAGTGTAATTCTCATTGATTTTTGGTTGACAGTACAGCACAGGCTTCCAACTTCAGTTGGAAGCCTGTGTTTAATGAACCGCTTACTCTTTACCATCCTGCTGTGTATTGTGAAGTTTGGTGCGTTGAATTCAATGCAAAAATGCAGTGGTCGCGCTCGCAAGTCAAAGCAAAACGAACTACGGCTGAAATCTTGTAAAACTCAGATCTCAAGGCACCACTCTTGTTTTTGTTTGTTCATCGTCGTCGTAATAACTGTGAGTTAGCAAGTTACTTCTTGGTTCATGGATGGTGCAGAGTCATGGGTGATGCTTGCAATGATGCTTCCAAGTATTGGCATTTGTTTTGTATTTTTCATGTAATTCCGCTCACAGTATTTCAAATTGAATGCTGTGGAAAAACCTCCTTCAAACAACAATGCTCGTAGTAGACTTTTTCACAGCAATGGAATGACAACAATAGTAAAAATACATTTGATTTATATCACACTTTTTTGGAAGACAAATGCTATGACGTGTGATCATGAAAAAAAAAATCTCATGAGTATAACTGACTGCTGTGTTGTCGGTGTACAAAATGAAGTACAGTAAATACCATGTTGGCCTGACAGTAGTTACTTCTATGCCACCGTGAGTCATAATACAAAAAGCATTGTGGTAGAATTATATACATGTTCGGGATGGACGTTTGGATGAGCAGTATTTCCTTGCTGATGGGGAATGAACAAAGAGTCATTTGTTTTTTTTTTTAAAAAAAAAAACAAAAACATTTGTTTGACCGGATGGGGTAATACAATGATCAATGAATTGGTGATCACGCCCATCCCTAATTCACAAATTTGTCAAAAACAGCGAATAGTTTATATTAAGTCACTAACCTGAATAGATTGATATTAAATCACACTTTGTTGTCACTGGAGTTTTATCAATAGATTGCAGGGCTAGAATTTTCTTTTCTTGGACCATTACAACTCCAAAAATGAAGGGTGATGACACGGTTCCGTATTCATAAGAAATGTCCTTTTTCAGGCACTCGTGGTAGAATAAAAGAGGTTCTTCAAACGTGTAATTATGTAACATATGGTCTTTATGATGTGACAATCTCTTTAAGCTTACATGCATCTGTCTTAAATGTACACTCACATGCTCATTTCGTCGAATAAGATACATCACGACGACCTGTGCCATGACAAAGATAACAATGCTTGGTTTCAACTCAAGTAGTCATCAAAAAAATTGTTAATTAATGTCGGTTGTATGTTGTGGATTTTTGGGGAGGAGGGGCTGGAGTGTGGTGTCAAATATTGGAGACATTTCACAGTATCTGTACATTTCTCAATAGAAACATGAAAATACAATATTCCAACTGAAAGCAATGTCATCTTTGTGAAGGCCTTTTTTTTGGACACAGGATTAGCGAGTGTAATTCTTTCCGCACAATAAGAAAAGGTCATCGGGCAGTGCACTAAACTACATTCAAAGAGTAAACACACAACAGTAACTGCGCACCAAGAAATCAATAGGCAAATATTCAACAGGCACAACATTTTCTTAATACAGTGAAGTCAGCAGAGCGGACAAAGTTACACCATGAGGAAAGTAGAACAACACGGCCGTGTCGGTACATGGGCTCTGAGGCTGCATGCAGACCTGTCTGACTGCTGGACAGCTTCAAAGAAATCCAAAGTCACTACTTCAATGGCCCCAAACGCGGTGGTATTAGTCACCTCCAAGAAAGAACAATACAAACTTTTGGGTCTGTGTAGTTCAAAGGATGTCAATCTTTTCCGCTTTGTTTTTTTTCTATTATATGAAAATGAGACGTAAAAATATGAATCTGGCTGTAATAACATTTACATTTTGCCACCTCTCAACTATATATATGAGTACCCTTCTATCAAGACCAAACATGTATTGCTAGTAAGGCTGCCAAAATTATTATACAGTACATTTGGTAGCAAAGTTGGCCCGAGGCATAAATGAACTGATCGGGCAGGAGGGAAAATTTATCTGCAAATAAATCTGCACATTTTTTACACAATATTCAACATTATATTTGCTTTCTAAATTATTTGTGTGACCCAATTTCAGGTTTGGCTTTTCAATCACAGCATTAGTTGTAAGTATTTGCTTTGTTGTTCGTTATATCATATCATATCATCTTTTTTTAAAGTTGTACTTTATTGTTGTTATTCTTGCACTACAAATTATTTTTGCACGTCGCTGTTGCAGTTTTGCTCAAAAGAAGAATAAGAATCAGATGACATGCTGACAGTAAATACAATTCACTGGTCTATTTTTGTGATGTTTAGTCAGACTCAATTGGTGAGTCCCAAAAGGTACATGGACACGCTCTAGTGCTACAAGACGATAAAAAAAAAATCACAAATTGTTCACGTGACAGTGGTTTAAACTTTTTTTGTTTGTTTGATCACAGCACATTACACTTGCTAAGTACAGTTCAATTGTATTTTGTGTGGTACAATACATTTGCATTTAATTTACTGTTTGAACGTTTTATATTGAAAAATGGATCCAAATGGTATTTAACTCAACGTGTAAGACATTTTAATTGAATTATCAGTACATGCTTTTATTTTTATATTCAAGCGCAGAATTCACGTTCAAACTGTGCATAATGTTGCAGTGGGTTAAAATATGACCAAATACATTTTTTAGCAATAAAACCTCTGCTTTGTTTGTGATGAACACTTGGGCCTACTATGCGACCGTACTTATATGTTGGTCATGATGGTTTATTTCTTCAAGGTGGTGTAAAAAGTTTGAGAACCACAGCCGTAAATGATACTCATATCCCACAGTGCTTTACCACATGGAATGTAAATCAACCGGAGTTCACTCGTTGTGTATTTTTATCTTCTTAGTTTTCAATTATTTATTATATTCAAATACAAATATGACGAGTCAATAAGTTGCGGGATTGGCAGAAATAGAGGGGCCCCAAATTCAAACTTAGCCTCAGGCCCCATGGAGGTTTGGGCTGTCTTTGATACCAATCAAACATCTACTAACCGAGCATGAGTTCAAGGAAGCGCAGATAATTTAATGGTACGCCATCAAGTAAACACCAGGGTGTGAATGCTGTTACAAAGATTCCTCCAGTGCTCCTTTTTATGGAGTCCCAAAATGCTAATGTCTTTGGAATGATTTGTAGCCAATGTTCAACACCAGTTGCAATACAGCCAGTCATAACTGGCTGTATTTCTTCTTAAAATATGTCCCTTGACACAGAAAGAAAGCAAGCTCGAAGGAAAGATTGGATCAAGATCTCGGTATCTTCTCACTAGTTTTTCAACCTGACACCGTATTATGAATGAATGTTTCCGGTTCAGTTCGGTTCAGTTCAGGTACGCCCAGATACAATTCCGCTTGTTCACATGTGACCAGGCTTGCATTTTACACCGCAGTGGGCAAGGCATGTGAATATTGTGCTCAAGGGCCACACTTTTTTTCTTTAACTCATTCAGTACCAGCCAATTCTAGACCAAGTCTGAAAAGACGTTTAAAAACGTCTTTGGGAGTGAATGAGTTAAGGGAGATGGGCTAGGCCAACTTAACTCTCTAAAACTGAGGTTAAAAAAACAAAGATAAATATGTACGTAAAAAAAATATTTAAATGGTAAAATAATGAATTCTCCTTTTAATTCAAATTCATCAACTAGTTATTTAACATACTGTATATTTTGTATGTCATCCAAATATCTACTTTCAATACCACCTATCCTGATTAGGGATGCTGGTATTTTTATCATTTATTATGATTCAATGAACCAATTTATTCGATTAACGAATACAAAATAACTTAAATCATGAATAAATACATTTCAACAAACGCATTTTAGAGGGGGAAAAAACAGTTAACAACTATTACAGGACGCTTGAAAATGAAAATGTTGGACGAGCTGGAGTAAAGAACGGAGCGAGCTGTATGTGGTACCCCCGGTGTAGATGTTAGCCTCCCGTAGATAGCGTGACATCACAGCAGCAAGTGTGTGTCATCCGCCAATGGATTAAAAATGATAAAACACAACACTGTACAGTGTGGTGTATCTGTAAAGAAAATCCATACATTTTCTACCATCCTAGTTGACTTTGGGCAAGATCGGGCATGCCCAAGTCATATCCAGCTTGTTATATGTCTCCCTCCTCCAACACATCTGATTCAAATGATCAGCTCATCAGTAAGCCCGAATCAGATGTGTCAGAAGGTGGCCACATTCAAAACAGGCTGGATAGGCGCTCTTAAGGACCGGACTTGGGGAGTCCTGGGGTAGAGCGTACAACCTGAATCCTTCGCCAGCCAATCACAAGACACATACAGAAAAAATAAACATTCACACACACATTTACACCTGTGGACAATTTCGAGTCTTCACAGAACCTCACATGCATGTTTGTGGAAAGTGTGGAGACGTTAGAGTGGTAAAGAACACACAGGTCGACCATGCAAACTGAATACCTCAACTGCGATTCGAACACCCAACCTCAGAACTGTGAGGCAGACGTGCTAACCACTCCATTGTAAACCACATAACTTTATTTGATTGAAGTATTTTGGAATCGTCTTAAAAAAAAAAATGCAATGAAATTTTATACTGAAATGAACAGAACCACACCGTTTGTCTTAATGACACAGACGCTCGTGTCCTCATAGCTCTCCATCATTTACCTGCCTGTAAACACTGCTCTCTCGCTACGATGCAAGCTCATCTGCGAGAGCTTCTGGTACTCCGATGGCGAGTGGTCCTGACTCGCTCTTTAGGGAGCGCTTGCAAGATGGTGACTGCCGTCTTGGCCCAGTAGTCCACTTCTGTGAAGACGCGGAACACCCACAGCTTCAGCTCAAAAAGGGTCAGGCTGTCCGGCTAGGGATGAGAAGGCACCACATCAGCACCTCACTATCCAACTCTTCAAAGCAATGGGAAGTATTTCAAGTATTTCAAATAGATTTTACTTTTTAAAACAAATATACTTTCTACGTCTAACTTGGTCAAAATAGGCTTGCTACTTTTTCAACCTCTGCGGTGGATGACATAGCATTAAAAAAAGTCAATTCTTCTGGCATTAGAAAAATAGTCTGATAGAAACAGATAGAGGAAAAGTGCATTTTGCCAATTTAATTTATTATTTTTGTTTTGCTCATGCTCAGAAATGATCTTGCAGCAAAACTCTGTCAAGTGATTTTTTTTTGGGGGGGGGGATTGAGCACGTAATAACAAAGGGAAACTGTTTTGTCTGGAGAGAAGTTCCTTTTCTCATTGTGCCACGTAATAAGATATCCTTTATTTATTTATTTGTTTATAATCAAAATGGGTATTGTTGTAATAGACAGTAAAAATGGATACACAGTTTTTACTTTTGCCCATTTCAGGATCTGTACTTTTTAGTTCAAGAAAGAGGAAACTACTTGTTTTTACTAAACATTTTTACACAAATATCTGTACTTGTACTTATGTACACTGAAAGAAATTGGTATGGTAGTTACTTGGAAAAAAAAACTACTGATTTTTTTTCACTCATAAATAAAGTAAATTTTATAAGGAGAGTTCTTAAGTAATTTTACTTCAATGTTATTTTTATTATTTATGAGTTAAAAATCTGGTGTACTAGTTTTTTTTTTTTTGAATTAAATGTCACTCAAAACTTTTTTCAGTGTACAGCATGAGTACCTTTGTCACCTCTGACCCTTGATCCCGTGTCAGCGTTACCATCGGGGCCTACCTCCACGCTGTCATTCAAACTCGGCGTCATCACCGCCGGGCCGTCTACAGCTTTGACAAGTTCTCCAGTCATGTTTATGAGAAACGAGAGCCTCTCCTTCACCATTTTCCTCAGGGTCTCGTACTCCCCCGTCCCAGTGCCCATCTCCTCATCCTCTTTGGCGATGGCTCTCTCCATTAGGCCTCGGCACTGGAGCAGGGCCGCGTGCAAGCGCCATAGCTTGTCCGGGGTGTCCAGCTGGGAGGACGGAGGAGGTACGGACACCAAACGACTGTCCCCGGCTATGACATCAGCAGTGAAGGTTTCCCGCTTGCTCTTTATAGGGAACAATTGCATGCAAACAAAGTGAAAATCAAAACAGACAAAATGATAGTGATGATGAATGCTTTCTATTCAGTTCTAACAGTACTCTATACACTCTATAAATTTGAATGGCCATTTCCGTTTGGCGGGCGACCAGTCCAGTGTTTACCTCGCCTCGCCTTCATCTAAGGGGGATGGACATTTTGCCAATTACTGTCAAGGAAAATGACATCGTAGTGCCAAAGGGTCGAGCTAACGACCGTCACAGCTCACCTGTTTTCTGGGTTTGGTTGTGGCGTTCACATGCCTGAGAAGAGTGAAATATAGTGAAGTCCTATTTATAGAAAGTTACATAGAATGCAAAGCGTGCGACAAGCATAGTTTGTATTTTTTGCTCCCATTTTTAAAAATCACTCAACATTTACAGCCCTAAATTTTAAGGCCACTGTATCACCTTCAATTTAAGTTGCACCATCGTTTATAAAGATGTCAGGATTGCTGGTACAAGCTACAAAGTTTAATTAAGGTTGAATCCACTGTCATCTTGGTTGTCTTTATTTATATTGTATACATATTTTGTACCTTTAAGAATTTGGGCAGTAAGCTAATGATGATGTGATATGTTGCGATTTACAATGCATGTGATTCGATTAATTGAGTAATCGCGACTACTACCGGTAACTAGTCGAATAGCAAAATAATCACGTGTGGCAGCATAGTTGAGAAATGTTACGGCATAGACTGGGTTAGTGATAAACATTAAACTATATTATTCAAGTAGCATGCATAGTGTGTAGGTTAGTGAAAAACTAAGGCACATTTGGACTTGTTTACAAATTCATGTATTGTCACCGTCATAGGAAAATAATGTTGTAATAAACCAACAAGGACCCTTTGTATTGCACTGGATCTGGGTTTGCTATGAAACAGTCTCCATCATTGCACTTAAGTCAGGGGTGTCCAAAATGGGTCCTCAAGGGTCACTGTCCTGCCTGTTTTCCATCTGTCCCTGCTGCAACACAGCTGATTCAAATGATGAGGATAGTTCTCGTGCTTCTTCAGAGCTTGCAGATGCCTGACTTCAGTCATCTATTTAAGCTAGTTCTGCGATTGCTTTTAAAAATGTAGCCGTATCAAAGATAAGAGCAGAAAACAAATGAGTGAGGGTCAGATCATATCTGAAGAAACTGCTCCCTTGTTTAGAAGTCAGCTGCGTGGGTAGAGATGATGAGGTAATGAACTGGCAAGAAACCAAAGAGGAGATAATTAAGAAGGAAAAGAATGTGGGGATGGTAAATGAAGGCTTCACGCCCAGGCATTGGTGAACGTTTGCGGGGAGTGGGTGGGGTTCACCAACCCACATCTCTTAATGCTTCATATCCGGTTTAGCCCCCCACCCCCACCCCCAAAAAGAAAAAAAAACCCAACCCCAACCCTCTTATCTCTTCATAACACGCGTCCTCTTCATGGTTCCTTCCATTTCCTTACACTTTAAGTATGGCAGTTTAGGTTCACCCAAATTTTAAAAATGGAGACTGGTTGCATAAGAGGGCGCCAGTAATCCTCTCAAATACTTCTGAACATGCCTTTTAGCAAGGCGCCCCTAATGTTCTGTTTATACTAATGGCTGTCTCTTCGCAGGTACATCTCAAAATACGTGCAAATTATGAACAACAAATATAATGACTTAAATACTGAAATACTGTACATTATAAAGTCTGTAATTGTATTTGGGTAACTCCAACTGACTCTCAAACAAATACATTTGTGTACAGCAGTCATGCCCTACATTATGTGTATGGGCCCTGTGACCAAAGGGCCACAGAATCGATTCCTTCTGACTGGCATAGGAATATGCCCTTATCCTAGGCCCTTAACAATGGTTTGTTAGTGTGAAAAAAAATGGGCAATGCTTGCAAATTAAAGTACTCTAAATAAATAGTCAATGCCTCCCATATTTTGTGAAACCTTATAACGTTACTAAATTCACATGTTCACATTGCGGTGTCATATAATGGGAAAATTATCATTATTTAAATGATCTTGACCTAACTGTTGCCATGCTGTAATTTCCTTTACGGCCTGTCCTCATCAGGGTCACGGGTGACCTTGAGCCTATCTCAACTGACTTTGGTAGAGACAGGGGAATCACAGACCGGTTGCCAGTCAATCACGGATCCGGACATGCACACATTTTTTAAATGCGTAAGGAAGCCCAAAGAAAACTCACACGAACATAGGGGGAGCATGCAAACTTCATACCGGAAGGCCAGAGTGAGGATCTGAACCCAAACCTTAGAACTGTGAGGTAGACGCACCGACCACTCATCCACTGTGCTAGCTTTATTTGGTAAAATAGTAAAGATTCATTGATTTTACCAGCAGTTAGACTGCTGAGGCAAGACCAGAGCAACCCCAAGGCATGGGTCAACCAAGCATCTGCTTAGGATATGACCACACGTGCAAATAACAGTCAAGAGATCCAGGAATCCTTATTCATTCATTCATTATTTTGGGGGTGAGGGTGGTAGTATTGAGCAAAAACTCAAGATTTAAGGCTTTTATATCATTATTTTGAAATCTCTAATTGATTTTATTCGATTTTTTTTAAATAACCAACCAATTGACACTTTAACAGTAAATATTGTGTACTATCTTATTTGTCTAGGCCTAAGTGATGTTCAGTATCCCATTCCGTGCTTTATTATTTGAAATATTTTGTAAATCAACTCTCTTTGGCTCTTGTATTTTTATTTGTTTTAGTCATGTAATCCCTCAACAATGAGTGCCAATAATCTGTATTACCGTCAGAAATACAGGGCTCCAAACTCAAATTTGTCTCATGGAGACGTGGGCTGGCTCTGGGCAACAGACACAAACACGTTAAATGTCACACAAACAAACACTCGTGGAAATGTGTTAATTTTCCATTTAACTGTTAATCTCTCTCTCGGTCTCTCTTTCTCACACACCACACACATACACCGTGTAGATTTGTGGAAAACGTGAGGTCTCTCTCCCACTCACATAAAGTTCCAGTAAATTGGAGATCTCCAGAAGCAAAAGTTCGGCTATAGCAGCCGCTCGGGCCGCCGTCGTCCTGCCTTGATCGGGCGCCCCGGCCGTACCACTCCGCCGGTCTGCCATCTGACCTCCCGAAAGCTCCAGTAGAAGCAAGGGCTCGATCCTACTTCCAGGAAAGGCTGAATGACGCCCGGATCACCCCGGCAACGAATTCATCGTCATTCCTAAATTAACTTCAGCCTTTGCGAAACTTCAAAAAGCCCCTTGTATGTTTTGGGGGCAGTAACACGTTTCCGACTCCGTCACTTCGCCTTCAGCAGCAGGATTTACGGCCGACTCTCCGCCCATTCCCCCAGGAACCTGATGCCAGTACCGAGGAATTTGGAACGATCAGCGGGGGCGGAGAGCGGAGCTGGACGGGAAGACGCAGCTCACTCCACAAAGCTGTTATTTATAAACTTTTTGCTGACTGACGAAGGCTGTTCAAACGGTCCAAATAAAAGTCTGGTGTTGCCGGTAGAAGCGTCTTTACTTGTTAAGCGTGTTCATTGGTTATATTCGATATAACAAAACACAGGTAGAAATTGTGGTAGCCGAAAACAATAATGCTCGTTAACATATACAGCAGAATATCTATAATATTATTTAACTTTTTTTTCTTCTTAATATTAACGTGTATGTCTAAGTGGGTGCCCCAAAAATAAATACAGAAAAAGTCTATTTCAATAATTTCCTTTCAAAAAGTGAAACTTGGATGTTTTATTTGTTTACCATACACAGAGTTACACATTTCAAGCCTTAATTTATTTGGTTCCCAGAAGTCCAGTTACCTTAATTTAGGCGAATTACAATGACCTGGACGGCAGAGAATTAGATGATTCTAAATGTCTGAAAAATGTAATACAGTATCACAAAAACGTTAGCACATCCGTCTCACATTGTTCTGAGATCATGTTTTAAATTCCGGACATTCCCGTGTGGAATTTGCATGTTCTCTCCATGCCTACGTACCCACATTTCAAAAACATGTTTGGTAGGTTAACTTGAAACGATATTGTCTATAGCTGTGAATGTGAGTGTGAATGTTTGTTTGTCTATATGTGCCTTGCGATTGGCTGGTGACCAGTTCAACGTATACCTCTCCCATTAAGTCAGCTGGGATAGGTTCCGGCACACCTGCGACCCTAGTAATGTAGGTTAATACACAGCAGAAAGTTGTGTACAGGTATTTGTGAATACGTTCACTTTTCATTGTTCTTGATCTCTTAGTGTAGAATTTTGTTTTATTATACTTGAGAATGAATACTGGCATTGGCTGAGCAAATAGTTCCGTACTGACGTGTGATGTGTCGAAGTTGCGTACGGTGCGCGATGAACAAGCTTGCATTGTGGTGATGTCATGCGGCACATCCGGGAACTTCACTTTTAGCCGTACTTATATTTATGGCCTACAAGTGGTTTTCTTGCATATATTTACATTAGTTATGACTTCATTACTGCCTCAGTAAAGTGCGCTACGTTCTGATTGACGTATAAATTCGAGCAGTCCGTCACCACATTCGGAGCAAAATTCCGTCGTAAACTGAGGACCCCCAGTGCAGTAGTTTTTCTGTGGTGTTGCGACATGAAACAATACCAGTCAAGCACTGTAGAGGTCAGCCAAGGCACCTGCATTGTAAACAGTGGTAGAACAAGAATTAGCAGCTAATATCGTAGCATGTCCGATTGAATGAGGAAATGGCGACGATCACATGTGTATATACCTTATCGACTTGATATTTACCGCTTGGTTCTGTAATAATAAATGTATCGAAGTAGATGTTAGTAGCTGGCGCTCCGTCTAGCATATAGCTCGTTGGTTTTGACATGAACGCTCTTGTTGGGTACAGCGGCTCATCTGAGTCCGACAGTGATGGAGACTCCGAGAATGTAAACAGTGATCGTGGAGGGTAAGGTAACCCATGACCAATGTTTGGATGTTATCTTTTATATGTTTTGGCAGTTGGCTAGCCGATGATTGCTTTCAAATGCCAAACGTTCTAATTGCCTCTGATTGTGGATCACTTCATTTATTGTGGCTTTTCTTCTCTGCACCCTTTTTCGACCAAATTAATAGCATGAGAACGGATGTCGTTGATGGGGCTCCACCGGACAAGAAGACCCGGAACTACTTGCTGGAGACTGATTCTGCCACCAGTGAGTCTGATGAATCTGACCACGGACACCTGGAATCTTACAAGTCGGTACATCCAAGTAAAAAACAGTCCAGTCTGACTTCTTCCTCCACCACAGCCAGCCCTCACAAACTGCCCCCTCCTAGTCTGCATGGCTGCTCAGAAAGCAGCGTGTTCACAAACCCATTCAAAGCTCAGGCTGAGCAAAAACTCACTGCCTTGCAGAAACATGTCCCCCTCACAATGCAGGCCAAGCCCTCTCAGATTGGAGGCAAGAGGATATGCGTCTCCTACAGGAAAAGTGGAAGATGTAGATTTGGGATCAAGTGCAAGTTTGCACACGACAGTGATCTCCAGACTACAGTTACTCCCAATGACTCTCACGCAAGTTTGAGTGACGAGGGGGAAGTTGGGTCACGTACGGGCACCTCCCAGAAGCCCCCGAAAGAGGCCGAGAAAGATGAGTCAGAAGGCCAGATGATGAAGAAGCGCAGGGTTGGTGTGAGCGACACACTGATCCCTCCTAAGAAAGCCATGAAGCAGTTCAACATGCTGAGAAGCAAAGAACGCCACAATATGTACTGATGTAAACATTAGGTTTACTTTACATCACTGTAAAGATGGCTGATAAAAAGTGACTTTCTATCTACCCATAAATCTCATCTGGACTACCAATAAACAATAAGTTTGTTGTTAAGACATTTATTTACATCCTATAAATGAAGAGTTGGCATATCTGCTCCAAGAGCATCCCGACCACAAAGCTTGCAGCACATTTTGCTCAAAGCCCAAACTACAAACAATTGTCTGTACAGGTCATCAAGCTGAAAGCCACGAACAAGGAACAACAGGTTCAGTTACTGAGTACAAGAACAACCTTTTTTCATGTCATATAAATAGGCAATCTGTTTTTAATCCCGACAGTAGACTTTGACAAGATGTTTATCCACTAACAGTTCAGCTGTTAACTGAAAACGCAAATACAATATGTTAGTGGCAGTCCTAATGTCAATAGTCATTATATATTATGTGGACTTAATAAACACATGGCTTAATTAACACTTCAAGGTCAAGGTCATCTTATTCTAACCTGTCCGGTTGCTATGGATTTCTACAGTATATTTTGGGTGTGATTCAATTTTCAAGCTCGTATATGAGAGGACGCATACTGGACATTATATGTTGTGACGTCAATTACTTAGAATTATGCCGTCATAGTGCCTATTAAAAGTAAAAGCGTTACAACAATTAATCAGCAGACTCCCTTAAAAAGCTAATGACGTTTCCAGGAATACTATGTACAAAGTTACGCATACACATATGATTCCCTGATAAGCTATTCTAATAAAAAGCTACCAAATATGAATGAGTGATCCTACATGAACCTTTTAACTTTGCATTACAGTATTGTTGTAGGTGACATCATGTGGCCTCTTTAGGGTGCATGCACCCTTCTCATTTCAAATGATGATCCGCTGTACGTCCGCCGCAGTGTTGTTGGACAGGACGTCCCCTTGGTCCATTTGCTCCCAGGCAACCCCGCTCGCTCCCACTCGTTCCGTTGGATGGAAGGAATTTGCTGGTGGAGAGGAGGCTACCAGCACGGGATTGTTCCTGTTGGAGGCCTCCTGTGGCTGGGATGGAGACAGTAGCGGGGGGCCAGACGTGGTTGTCTGCAGGGTGGTAAGCTGCTGAGAGGTGGCTAGGAGTGGGATTTGTTGCATGGGAGTCTGTGACTGGCTGACTGGCTGGAAGGTCATTTGTACGATTTGCCCGTGGCTCTGTTGCTGGGAGGAGTAGGGATGAAGAGACTGTAGCTGGGATTGGGGTTGGGACTGAGCCACCACCGACGGGGAGTGCAGGGCAAGTTGCGGGGACTGTTGAACAAACTGGACGGGCATCTGGAGCTGAAGTTGCGTCTGCTGCTGCTGCTGGTGGTGGTCGGCAGGCGATGGGGGGTCGATAGGAGAAAGGGCAATCGTTACTGGCACCTGCATGGTGTGGAGTGGTTGCTCTTGTCCCAGGAGAACCACCTGGTGACTGACTTGCGGGGCCACATGACCTCCCTGTGCAACCTGAGCCACTTGAGACCCGACATGTCCTTCCTGGCCCGGCGGTTGAACCTGCCCCTCCTGGCCGCCTTGGACTATTTCCAGGCTACCACCTCCCACCTCTCCTTGCACGGGGGTGACCGGCAGTTCCAACATGGATGGGGGCGTCGTGATGAGGGCGCCGGCGTTGGCTGCGAGTGCCTCGGCTATGAGTACCTCTGGGTGACTCTTGGCTTTATGGGCCACCACACAGTCTTTCTTCTCAAACTTCTTGCCACAAATGGAGCAGGAAAACTGATAGGTGGCATCGGCGTCGTGCTTCTTCATGTGCCAGTTGAGGGAGGCCTTCTGGCGACAGGTGAAGCCACAGATCTCACACCTATTAGCACAAGAACATGTTCCAGTTAACACATTTCAGGAATGCGGTGCTGTTATTTACGTCCGTGCAAATTATGGAAATCCTGGAGGCACTAACTGGAGGGGCTTCTCTCCTGTGTGGATCATGCGATGGACAGCCAGATTGTGGGAACTCTTGAAGGCACGAGCACAGAACTCACAGATGTAGTCTCTCTGGTCTAAGAATCGCAAACAAACATGAATGGCAAGACCCAAATAACTATCACCAACACGGTGTACATTTTACAGCTCAACGGGTACCTGTATGGTGTTTGGCATGACGGAGTAGCTGCTTTTGAAGTCTGAAGAGTCTTCCACAAGAAGGATGAGGACACACATACTTCTTTTTGAGCAAGTGCTGGTATTTGATATGGTGCTGGTGTGTGAAACATCGCAAACAAACAAGTGAAAGGTTAGGCTGTATAGGTTCTCCGCATTTGCACTAATATCGGGATAGGAATTTGTGTTCTTACAGCAGCAACATAACCTGTACAGTCTTTTATGAATCTCAATGAACCATAGTCACCGCCACTAACCTATAAGGCAGTGTTCAAGTCAGAATTACAGTAAATATTTGGATGGAAAACACTTTTAGGTCATAAACTGAAATCAGCGAACCAAAAAATCGGTAGCTGCAGAAGCATAACACAAACTAAAAACTGCATGAAAAGTTAGAGGCCTGCTCTCTGTGCGCGTATACACTCTTTTAATAGAACTGAATGAAGTTTTTCCTCATTCATGTATTTTCCGTCAGTGCTTTCGAACCAATGGAGCAAGTATGAAATAGTGAGTGAAACGTTGGCCCTAAATGCAATTTGGTTGTTCGCATCATGTGGGGTGCTGTGCCAGCGAGAACCAAAGCGCTCCAGTTCAATGTTGCCCATCGAAGGGAGCTGACAACAGACCGACTTGTCTGTTTGACCAATTTGCACTGACCCACAAGGCAGGGAGAAGAAGAGGGAAGAAAAATCACTTTCCAGGACAACTCAAGTTTTTCCACGACATTTTACTTTTTTCCCTCATTTTCCATGCGTTTTCCACGACTGGAAATTTCATCAATCCTTTTCCAGGTTTTCCAGGACATGCGGGCACCCTGAAGAAGGGCATAGCAACAGTTAATTGCATTTACCTGCAGGTAGCGTGGATGAGCCAGGACAGTGCCACATCCCTCAATTTCACATCGGACGTACTGCACTGGGGGCTTCTTTCTGCATGGGAAATGTCATCAAGGTCATCAGGGCTGGGCAGACTCAGTGCCAGTATGAACTGATATGTATGTACGTAGTCAAACTCATGAGGGGATGCCTTGAAAGTGCCAACTTGTTCATGGCCCCACCATACCTTCTTTTTGGCAGCCGTGGCGTCTTATCATCTTTCTTCCGTCGACCCCTCCTTTATAGAGGTAGAACAAATTTTGGAACTTACATTTCCGAGAATGAATGCAGTTTAATCAGCGAGTTTGTCTGTATCTTACTTCCTCGGCCCGTCAGGGTCATCCGCCAATTCTTCTTCAAGCTTCACTTCCATCTCTGCGTTCTGTAAGTTGTCTGAGCCCTCCATTTTTATCTCTTGCACCTCCTCCTTCTTGGGCGCTTTCTCCTTTTCTTTCTTGTCCTTATGTCTCGGAGGAATCCGGCGCTTTGGCTTGGGTGCATCCCTGAAACAAGGGACCGCATGTTATTGGACAAAGTCAAAGGTGAGCGTACACACCTGGAGCAGTAGCTACGGCACATACACAAATCCTTCCGCCCTGGGGTCGTAGCTTTGATCATTTAAATCGTCTCGAAAGGGAACGTCCTCATCACTGCTGATAACCTCTTCCTCGTCTGCTTCACTAAAAAATAAAAATCATGTTGAGCTTTCAGTAAATGAGCACGATGATGCACTTGAGTCAAGTTTACCCCTGAGGCAGTGAAGCTGAAGCAGCGGTCAGGGCATTCGTGTTGCCTTGAAATTGAGGGTCCTCCTTATCCACAAAGTGACGACCAACACCTTCGCTCTTTTCTTCTCCGTTTTTACTAAGAAAGGGAAAATCACAACAGCTCAATAAAGAGATGTGTCATGTTGCCTCGAACCACATTTAATGATGACACAACACAAGCATGTACTGGATAGACAACATTAGGTGCACTTGCACAACGGACTGAGATCAAATGCGACTGTCGTATCCAAAAAAATAAAAAAGTGCTGTGAAAAAGATCGAGGAGGGACCATGTCTGCTTTCAAGCGTGTTGAGGTGGATGGGAACCCGATTGTTGTCACAGCTCCAATTGCTGAGCCGTGCATTGCTGTGCCCACCAAATATAAGCAACTCCTTAAAAACCACAAGTCGGATGAAACTTGGTGAGTTTGCCAACTAGTGTGCCATTTTAATTCAGGGCTATCCAGAAATAGCAGACAAAGTAAAAAGCTTACAAGGGTTTCCGGGAAAGCTGCTTCTTCCGCGAAAAGCAAAAGGATAGATTAACAGATACCGTTTCAGTGTTTGAAAGGTCACGGGAAAATGAAATTAATTGTTGACAGATTTGATTAAAATTGCATAGGTATTATTTTAATTTCATCAAGATTTTAATTGATATTAATTTTCATGTGTTGAACATCGCAAAAGTATGCATGAGTATACATATAGATAGGTGTGTGCATGTATATATAGAATATGAATTTTATTTGTCACAAATAATTCGGAGTTTCCTTTTTATTAAATTATCACTGAAATCTTTTCTCTTTTTTGATCCTGAAAGTTTTGATATATTTTTAATCAAATATTTTATGTGCTTCAATGCTGGTGTTGACGAGGTTTTCTTTTGCCACGTTTATCATCGTTAATTTAAATATAAATCAATATTAAGGAACTACCATTCTGTATTTCTTTGCGTTGTGTCAAGATAACAGATTTGTGGGAGTCTCAAGGCTTTGTCAGTCTTTAAATCTCATCTATAAATGCTTTACAAGGCATAGATGGTGCTCACTTTAGATGAGCTCACACAGAATAGTTAATTAATGATTGGTAAGTGCTTTGTAACTACCTGAAAGAATGGATGCATGTGTTAATAAGATATTTATTGGGGAAAAAAAATCTGCTAACACACTCGCAAACCAAGTAGCACATGTCTGAAGAGTTTATGTGTAAGTGCGCGCATGCGTATCGAAATAGTGTGTTCATCATTTGCGTACACTTTCTAAATGATCATAAGAACCACAGGCAATTCCAAAATAACTGATTGGTATGTGACGCAATACATAATCTAGAAGGGTTGAATCTGTCATTTATAAAGTATAAAAATGCAATCATTAAGCATGTTATAGATAGCCAATTAATGATGCGTAAAACATTTGCACCCGTGTTTATTAACTACATACGAATGATTGTCCATGTCAGAAACATCCTTGATAAATGATAAACTCAGTATGCCTAACTAATGCTTATTCGTGTTTACTTATTATACGGTGTGAGCAAATACTTTGAAAGTCCTCCTCGCATTTCGGTCATCCGTCATATTCGAAAAACAAAGCTTTTCCAGCGAAACCAACTTGAAGAAACCTTAATTTGTTTTTGGTACATGTGCACGATTGTGAATGAGTCACTGTAAATCTGAACTCATTTTAGGAACAAAATAAACTTACATGTCATACTTTTCTTTAATGTTCGCCTCTCCCGAAGCGGCTAAGAAACAAGGAGAGAAAGCAGCAGTGAATACAACTTCATGAACCCAAATCAACCCACTGTCTTCAATAAACACAAATTGACAGCCGAGTACATTTTTATTTTCCAGTGAAAAATCCGGTTGTTGAGTCCGTTAACGCCCGTGTCATATTTGGAGCAGCAGTCAGCTTACGGTTCCAGTTTCGTGCACTGTTATGAGTTGCCGTCAACAAGTGGCTCACCAGCTTGATGCTCTATTCCGAGCTCAGTTTTGCACACTGGCTTGCCAGAGCTGCGGACGGCCCTGCCAAATGGAGGCTTGGCTCGACTCTGGGCTGGAGAGAGCCTGGAGGGAAGAGCTGGCGTAGAAGAGGAGGAGGAAACATTATTATTATTATTATTATCATCCCTGTCATGTCAGAGTTTGGCCAATATTGAACACAAATAAAAGTTGGGATTTTTGGCTTGAACGTAAAATTTCAGGATGAACCTAAGATGCCAGATAAACTTTGACGGTAAGCTTAATTTGACCTAAATGTCCACCTGTTCAATCTTTCAGTACTTTTCGCACAACTAGATGTTCTCTAACAAGGAACGGGACAGCAAAATTCCAAATGGGTGTTTGGACCAAAAAACACAGCCACAGGGTGTCACATGGTGTAAAATTGGTCTTTCAGCTACCTATTAGAGAACAGCATGTTGCACCGAAAGGCTGTCCAGGTTATCTAGGGTCACCAATGGGGCCGTGGGCACGTGTATATAAACATGTTGAGGACAAATTCAGTTTACGTGTAGATTATTGGGCATTTTAAGTAAATCCTGAAATTAACACTCATTCAGTACCAGCCAATTCTAGACCACATTTATTTTCTTTTTTACCCTAAGTCTTGGAAAAATTGAACATAAATAAGTATTTGGGGTTGAACGTGTTGAGTGTGAAAAGACATATAAATATGTCTTTGGGAGTGAATGAGTTAAAGCTGAATAGCCCCAACTTGTGCAGTAGTGTAAATCGGAATGCAAACACTTGGTTTGTGTCACATGAATGCAAAGGTTTAAAAGAATCCAATTACCTTCAACATTAGTGGTAGGTTTCTTGGGTTCCTCTGCAGAGCTACACAGAGAGAAGATGCTGTCATCCATCAAATTTAAAATGTTGTGGTGACCCACAAGGGGGAGACATTCACCAGGAACCTTTAACTGAAAAAGGTAATTCGTTTGTTTTTTTTTAAAGCAATATTGTTCAATTCACCCACACTTGTCTTCTGATTCATATTCTGACATTGACATTCTGATTCATATTGCGATTGTGGAATTTGAATTAAGTAGAAAAATCCACCCGTGCCGCTTCTTGCTGTCGAGTAGGACCAAACGATTAATTGAAATTCAATCGTGATTTTCATTTGGGCTTCCCTCCATCTTTAAAATGTTATTTGACAAAAAAAAAAAAAACCCACACAGAACGGCAAGTTCCCAACGTTGTGAATGTAACCATGTTGCTTGTGAAGCACGTATGTAGCGTATGTGATTCTGCTGTGCCTGAGGGTTCTTTAAGCTGTTTAATGAAACTCAGCTGGTGTTTACTGTAAAAGTAAACACACAACAAAAACAATTACACGCATTGCATTGTAAAATACAAAACATACTGTTTTTAAAACATCGCTAGTGCAAATGCTAAAGTCAATGTAATATCCCATGGACACCTGAACAGGAAATTACCCTCGACTTCGGGTGTGATACTTCAAATAACAAATATTCCCAAACAAACGCTGAGGAAATACAAACATACTAGTAACATAACACTACTCAAACGCACAATTTTTTAACCACTCACACGAGTTATGTTACAGGATTTCCCCCAGCAAAAAAAAAAAAAAAAGGTTTAGTTTGGTGGGAGAGAAGCCAATGAAGCCGGCTTCATAAGAGATATTTCACTGTAGTCAGTGTGCTGTATTTACATGATTTATTAGTCAGCCGGTCACAAAATCACATTTGTACAGACGATATATATTTACCCAGCAACTATCACTAGAAACAATCTTTTCTTTGTTGTTGTTGTTTTTTTAATGCCACTGATAATGTTAGAGCCAAAATAAATAAACATGCTCACGACCAGAACTCCTTATCAACGGCTGGTCACGGAGTACCCCGATCTCACCACACCCACGTTCTCGGCAGTAGTGGTTAAGCACGACATGGAGAACCACATCACCACTTCAGGGCTCCCTGTCTATGCTCGTACCCTGCGCCTCCAGACAGCCAAGCTTGCTATTGCCAAGGAGGAGTTTGCCACCATGGAAAGCAACCCATGGATCGCCATTGTGCGCTGCTCAAAAAGCCCGTGGGCCTCCCTGCACATGCCCTGTGGAGATTTTGGCCAGATGACCAACATCATGACTCCTTGTGACCAAGCAGATGTGGAGGAACATCTGATGCACCTCCACCTGCTGTTTTTCTTGGCAGCATTCAGGATATCTGTTAAATTATGCACTACTGTATTACTATGGTGAATTCTAGGGGGGGGGGGGGCTTGTGTGGTGACCTACAAGTGAGGGACATCCACCAGAAAGCTGTACCTTTAAAGAAGTGGAGGGAGTTGACATGTTTCTGGGTTTTAAGAAATTATACACATAAAAGGATGAAAGAGAGCCACTTGCTGAACGGTCAGTTTAAGATAAGATAAGAAACCTGTATTTAATGTAAATTGTAAATGAGACACAACTCGCCGTCGTCTCCTAGTCTCATTTACCTAATTTCCACAGTGGCTTAAAAAGCCAGGTAAGTTCCGCCCCATCCTCCCCATGCAGCGAAGGGGACGCACCATGTTGAAGGCACGTTGTTGACGTTAACGTTGCCACCAAGTACGTTTGTAATTCCCTACATGCCCTAATTAATAGTGGTGCTCAAACTTACTCAATGGCTTGCGGGCTGTCACCTGCGACGCCATCACCAGCTTCCACCGACCCCGAAGAGTCACCGTTTTTCTTCCGACGGGAGTTGCAAACTTTCCTCCGCTTGCTGGCACCGGCGCTGTTCTCGTCTTCGTCCTCTTCACTTTTGTTGCCCTTCAGCCAGGCCGGGACAGCCCGAGTGGAGCGGTCGCGTAAAACCCTCCCAGAGCCCTGCGTAGCTCCGTTCACGGCCGCTTGAGAAGCGGGGTCGCCGGATCTCGTGCGGGTGGCTCCCCGCTCCCTGAGCCCTCGCCGCAGGGTAACGGCCGCACCCGGGGCCGGGGTCTGCTCTGCGGCCTTGTGCTCCACCAGCTCTTTGCCTTTATTTACATCTTCATTTCGGTCGCTGGTTGCTTCCATCGCCGAGAACGCACTTTAGCCCGTCTTTAATTCCGCAGAAAGTCCGGATGGTTTACTTGCAAAACGAGGAATAGCGCACATCTAGTATACAGACATTTTGATGTTGAGAGGCCTCTGTCCGACTGTGGAGCATTTTCGGAAAAGGTTCGTCGCAAATTCTACACATCGATTTATTGATTACAAAATGAAAACTTTTCTTAATTATCTATTCGGAAATTACCCGATATAACCTTAAAGAAGCAGCCGCCGCTTTCGCGTTCTTAAAGCTATAGTCAACCTACTTATTCGAGCGGGCCTGGAGCGCAACCATTTTGTGCGATTTGTTGCGTCTCCTTTAAGCCAAACACAAATCGAGGGGAAACGTTCGTGAGAGCCACTGCGCTTTAGCAGCTGCACAAATCACCTGGATTCAGTTGTTCTGTTTCGCACTCGCTCACAGTGCGGCTGCGTCGATTGTAGATCTGCAAAAAACATCATCAGTCGTGAGGGCTGTCGAGCATTGTGGGAATTGGAGTTCAAATTGTGGCTACAGTAGTTTATTTTCCCGATCTGTTTTTGATAGCTTTTTACATTTTTTGTTGTAATTATTTTTCCATGTTTTATGTCAATGTTATATTTAATAATTATGCATGTTATCGAAAGTGACCTGATGCGTAGTAGATAAAGAAAGAACTATGCATATATTGTAATTACCTTATATATACACTAATATATAAATTGCTGTATTTCGCCCAGCATTATTGTGTTAAATACACCTTTAAAATATTCCTTTCCCATCGTACAAATATCGGTGGAGCCAAAATGGCTGACCATGATCACCAGCACCAATATTGCTTTTTAAAATAACATTTACAACAATGTTGTCTAATAGCCACTAGATAGCGCCACTGACTATAAAATGTGTCTGTTGGCGTGACTTGCAACCAAGTTGAACTAAAATGCTACCAGCAGGTGTGGCAAAATTATTGCCAAGTGTGCAAGTAAAAATACCTATACTTGTTAAAAAAAAAAAAAAACGTTGCTAAAAATAGAAGTACTTCTCAACTCTGGTACAGAAGTAAAAGAAAGAAAGAAAAAGTACAGACTCTGAGATGTTCTTAAGGTGTTGTTTTGACTCTTGGCTTGACCTGTCAGGGTTGCCACAGCGAGTTTCTCACGTGATTTGTTAGGAGTAGCTTTCAACCTGTGGGTTCTTCCTGACACTACCCCAATTATGTATGTCGACTTGGGACCAGCATTGGGTCACTGACCGGGAATCAAACATGTGCTGTCTGTGTTAAAGGCAGCAACATGTCTCACTGATACCAGTGCCTGAAATGTTCTCAAGTACATCGGCCTGAGTAAATAGAAAAAAATGAACTTTTACTGTCCATGATAAACAATGCCCTAATTGATAATTATAATTTCGGGAAGCAGGGTGTGTTACAGCAGCAACAGATTCAGAGCAGCAAGCAATTTCTCATCCATGGCCTTATTTAAGAGAAAAACATTACATGCCGCATGTTGTTGCTTAAGAGCTAGTTAGCTTCTGCATATTTATGCTATTAAAACAATGTGTTCCCATAACATTGGTAATGTGAACTGAGTAGCAAAATATTGTTAAACAGTCAATGATACCTTCAAAAGAACACCTTACCAGTGTGTGTGTTTTTCCACATAAGACACAATTTTCAAAAGCCTGAAGCTGGTGATTTTAGGCTTGCACAAGAGGTAACACATAGCTGCGGCCTTTTGAATGAGCTGCAGCTGTTTAATGGTCCTTTGAGAGAGTCCAGTTAAAAGGCCGCTAAGGACTATGTCTATAGTTTTAAAAAAATGATTCCAAGGGTCCTATTTTCATGCTCAGTGCAGGTCCAGTGCAAAGTGTCGTCTAACTGTGCCTGGGTGGGGTTTTCTTTTATTTCGTATTTTGCCTGAATCCACCACGCGTATTCGTGGAGGGCTGAATTTGTCTGCCTGCGCGTCAATCAAATACAGCAAAATCCCTGATGGGTTTCCCATGTTAACACAAGACTGTGGTGTCAGCTGACAGGTGGCGACAATTTGCTCGACTTCTGTTTTCAAATCCTCCCTCCACCCTTTGGTGTGTGCAGCCATGTTTCTAGAGCAAAGTTGATCCACAGCAATGGAGTTTATGAAACATTTGCCTTAGCGCATGATAATAGTTGATGTACAAAGCCAAGGATATGTGTCCATTCACCAAGGTTGGTGCCAAAGTCCTCTGCCTTGCAAAACATTTATGATCGTACCCCGCCCCCGACACCGCCATTTAAAAAAGTTTCCATTATTATGTTGTTAAAAGTTAAAGTGTGGCAGTCATAGTTGAGAGTTTGTTCCTACAAATTTTGGGAGCAATTGTGACGCCAGTTAAAGAGCACAAGATGGAATCCAAATTCCACAACAGCATGCCAACTAAATGAATAAAACCACAACACGGTGGAACCTTTCATTTTAATGCTTCTTAAAGTCTGCAATTAGGTATTTGATCAAAATGTTATAAAATAAAAATGCATGCAAGAGATCAACATTTCGCTTGAGATGTTACCTCAGTGATATTCGTAAGATTTAACTGAGCAACTGTGTTTTGTATTTTCTTTGGTAAAAGAGGAACAAGTCAGATGAGGACCACAGACTCAGAATTGACACATTGCTGATTTTGAGAATGCTTTTATTTATCTATTTCTTACTATAAATATAACAAGGCAGAAAAAAATGTATTTTTAATGCAACCCCTCTGATAGAAGTCAGTCTTCATAGGTCTACAAAGGTAAAGCACTTGTTGGCAATAAGGTACATACTCAGAGTTTGTATTGTGACACCTACGGTTAAACTAGGCTTCTGTGTAGCTCCACACCAATGAGCAGTGTTTGTTATGTGGGTGAAATGCAAGCAAATGAAAGAAAAGCAGCAGTTTGGAGTGAGCCACAAGCAGGAAGTGACCTTTGTCAAACGCACAAACATGTTTTTAATGCCGGTTGGCGCATACTTGTTTTTATAGCTTGGCCAAGACTGGACTCCAGTTTAGTTAAAGAGCACTGCAAAGTTGTCATCTTGGAGCGTAAAGACCCACTCAAAACATAATCCAGTTCCAAATAGTAAATAAAAACAAGAATAAGGAAAAAAAAGAACAAAATACAATAACATGAATTCTTTCAACTGTTGGACACTTTGGCAGGAAAAAAATAACCTACTTTTGTTACTTTGACTTTTGAAAAATCTCTAAACATTGTTAATAAAGTTATCAAATATATTAGACCTTCTCACTTCATACCCAACGCATGTATAATGCATATATTAATTAAATATATCCTGATGATTTGTCATCATACAAGAAAAATAATAAAAGTAGTTGTCACCAGTTGTGGACATTTAAAATTGGACATGTAAAAAGTTGGACTAAACAAACTTTTGTTCATTTATTTATTTTGTGTCTCCTGTTCTTTCATGCATTGATGTAGTTTTTAATCATTGGCATTACAGGTAATGTTTTGGTAAGTTGATGATCCTGAGGTGGAGCAAAATTCATAACTTGGGCCGTGAGCTGAAAAAGAGTGGGGGAACCCTGACTTAGACTGATAGGATCTCCTTCAGAATAATAATAACAATAATAAACAGTTAAAATAATGCACTCCCATAAAAATGACTATTGTCTCAGCATCAGGTCGGATATTGCTCCAGTTGTTTCCAGTCTGAGATCACATGTGTAGTTTCTTTTTACAAGTGCCTATTAAAACATTCATGAGTGTAACCACAGAGGACTGATTCTACACTCTTGAAACTGCACGGTCAAAAGTAACCCAGCACTGGGTCCAAAAGGGACTAAGCCAATGACGGCTTATTTATTCAGTTGAGGATTTTACCTAACAAGTTGGGTCGAGATTTTGATCCAACAAGGTGCAAAAACTATCCATAATAATCAGCTAAATCTACAAAAGGTCAAAATAATGAACATAACCTTTGGTAAAAGCAACCCAATCTGCTCAAAAACAACTCAGCACTTTTTAGTGTGTGACTGATGATTGACAATGCAACAGTCAAGTAGCCCGAGTGTATCTCTTCATCTGTCTCCATAGTTTGAAGGAGGGTAAAGGAATGAAGCGAATGTTGTTATATGGAGGAGGTAGCCTTGTCACGTTACCCCAATACTGCAACACCACAAATTCACCGGACTTGTGAGTCATCCTAAGTCCAGAACCATTCAAGAATCTTTCCACTTCAGACTTTATTATGAAAGGCACAGTGGAAGATTAAAAAAAAAAAAAAACAGACCAGGGTGGCATGAAAAGTATGTGTAAGGCACCGTGGTGAGGCCTCTTTTTAATATCCTCAGACTGCAGTATATGTAAGCTTAGTTAGCATGTAGCCACTAATGTCCATATAGAAAAGGCCTCAAATTTATTTGCATTTTTGTTCACCTTTCACGAGTCAAAAATGAATTCTAAAAAGACGATATAAATGAAACACATTCAGTCATAGTCCCCAGTGAGAAAAAAACATACAGTATATGTGATGTCACCATTTTTCATATATTAAAAATGCTGTTATGTTTTCTTTCTGTCAAAAAAAAAAGAAACACACACACACACATTCAACTGGGGACATTTCTTCAAATAAACCAAGAAGTGTGTTCAAATAGTTAAAGCAGCGACACCGAAACGAGCAAACTAGTGATAAGCCGTTGAACACACCGCTTGAAAACCTTCATTTAAAAAGAACCGCAACAACATAAACACAGCTAAATGAGCCAAATAAGTACCAAGCAGGCATGTATGTTTGAAGCATAAACATTCAATCTGCCTGGACGGACAGCATCACCAACAGCACTTGACAAGGAAAAAAAAAAACCCAACTAAAATATAGTAGTTGAAAAAAAAAATACTACAACATTCATTAATATATGCAAAACAGTTGGCTTCAGTGGTATCCTCTTGTGTCAGTAGTTCTGAACTTTTCTTTCCCCACTTGTACTTCTAAAGGTATCTTTACCCCCTAAAATACAAAGCTAAACCTACGGTATAGAACCTTAAATATGTCATCTCTTCATAAATACTTGAATGTACCTTCAGGTTTTTGTTGCTATAGCAACCTGGTGACGAGGCCGTGGGTCACTGACAAGATGGCGTTGTTTTGTTAATTTTGCTCACAGTTGAGACGAGGCCGTCACCGCACCGAAGTCAACTTCCTCCATCGGCAGATCGCCTCATCTAATTTGCATCGAAAATTGTGCCATGAAGTTGTCTTTGTTTAAGGTTTAAACGTAGGCTCATCCACCACGTGTGCTCATACTCGTTTCTTCAAGCGTCACTGCCACTTTGGGTGTGCTCAATGGTTCTCCGAATCCACAGGTGTTTACTCTTAATGCCCGCTGTTGAGAAGTTACAGGGGTGGATCAGTCACAGGCAGAATGACGCTCGTGTTTACTTCAAGCAGGCCGAGCCACCGCATATCAATACTGGTAGACGTCGTGGATGGGCAGCTGAAAGGCCGTGGCCGGGAAGGCCTGCGGCACGGCGTAGCCGGCGTAGCCTCCGTATGCCGCGGCCGCAACGGCCGCGTTCTTCTGCAGGGCAGCCAGGGCAGCTGTGTTGGCCGCATAGTTTGTGAATGGGACATATCCGGCGCCGTACAGGCCGCCGGCTGCTTGGATGCGCGGGACATTATGGGCCATGGCATAGATGGGAGTGATCGGACGACCCTGGGGAATGAAGGGGGAGAGTAATGAAGTATTCAATGCTATGTACATCCCGAACATGAACACGTTCAACAACACTAATTACAGCAATTGCTCATGATGACCCTTCTAACCGTGTCAACTATAATTCAGGACCTCTTTTTCCAAACTCTTGACAACTCCTTCAAATAGAAGTCTAAACAATAAGCTACCAAGGAAACATGCAGTCATAAGGAGGAACTACTGCATGCCTGTGAAATGTGGCTGCAAATTCTTCATTTGTTCATATTTTTGAGACAAGAGGTGGCGCGCATACCTGAAAAGGTGGAGGAGTGGAGACCGGCAGAACTGTGGCGGCGGCGGCGGGAGCCGAGGTGTGTTCAGGGTGTTGCATGGCCAGAGGGTTAATAAGGTGCTCCACTGCGTGCACCTTGCCCTCCTCCATCAGCTTGGCCGCGGGGGCCGCACTGAACACTGGGTACTGCCCGGCCAGAGTTGGCAATGCCACTGCAGACGGACACAGAAGTGAGTGGCGGTTTGGAACACACACAGAAGTAAAGAAGGATGCGATGTAGCATCTGGCTAACAGCAGAAGACCAGCACATTCAATACATCCACCCATGCTCAAAAAGACACACCGACTAAAACACAAAATGGTTCAGATCAAAGAGAAGAAGCTAAAGAAGAGAATGTTTGTTAGAAGAGAAGAACAGGATAAGCGGGTCGTGTTTGAATATGATTTAGAATAGAATGGTGCTCAATTTTGGATTGACCACATTGCTTCACCACACACGCAAGCGCACACCTTTAGAATGAGCATAAGGCCATCATTGTTTCAGATGGACAAAGGTCTTTCCAATTTAGGGGTAATCCTGTGATTCCACACCCGACCAAACTACTGATTTCTAACTTATCAAAGCTCCAGTCGCGTAACAAAGCTTCCGATTTTCAAAATAGGCAAATCTTGCAATATCAATAAAAGACAAGAATAATTATGTGGTGGGTGAGGTATTGTTTGTGTCTTCCTTCATGATGATGGAATCGATTCAATACTTGATTTATATTTCAGGATGAATTGCCCATCAAATTTTACTGTTGACAACTCAACAACATTCCGCCTTCCCTCCAAGTTTTCTAGTAAAAAAAGAAAAAGTTCAACACAGCTCTATTCTGTGTGTGGATATTATTTGTGAAGACGAACCAAACATGTCGTTAAATGTTGATGCCACAGCATTTGTTTAAGAGTGATTCCCCTCCATTTATATATGTAGTATCCCCATGTGCTTACAGGTACATAAGTTATTTTATTTTTTAATATACTTGCATATATAAACCAAGAGTTGAAATGGAGGAAAACAACGTAATCAATAAAACACGGGACGAAAAAAATACGCATCAGCATAGTTTTGTGTCGACTCGAATAGACATATGCAAGTCTGCGTCTGAAATATGAAGACACTTAACATAGTCCCACCTCCAACTGCAGTGAAGCCAAGAATAAAGGGACTGCTGGATAATGGCACGTTTCATTACCATTGTAAAGCTAATTACAAGCACTCGACAGTTGAGTAAAGTCCCGCCCTTAACCACTGCCCAAGGAAACTTGACACATGACAGTACGGTTGTCTCATCTTGACGTTAGGTTCGGAATGTCAACTTTCGTTTTCATCTGTCGTTGGTGACAACGTCATCCATCAGTCATTCATTTGAATCAGCAGGAAGTCACGCAAACAATAACTGGACATTGTGCACTTACTGTCACTAATGTTGCTATTTTGTGTTGCTGTTCCTCTTTTCGATGAGAAATTAGAAGAGTGGACACAGGAATTAATTTTAAATTATTAAAAAAAGAAAGAAAGAAAATGCCTGTGAGACAGGTTTGAATTTTGATTCCAGTCTTGACTGAATGTGCTGCGAGGTGTTTTCCACACAGAACAACTTTCACTTTTGACTGACAAAAAAAAAAAAAAAGAAAACCAACAAGAAAAACTACACCCATGTTTTTAGAGTTGGATTAGATATGAAACTACAATTAGTCAAAAGCTGGAGTTGCAAGGTTGAAAAGAAAAAGTTAACATTATTTACAATTCAATGTTCAGACAGACAACATCACCGAGGGATGAATTATTTTGTACTTATTGTCGTTATTTATTTTGCATTGTCACCCAAATGTTCCTATTCATCTTTTCAAATTGATTTAAATTAATGATAAAGCAAATAGTTATTACTGAACTTCGTTAGTCCTATTTTATCAAGCTAGCATGGAACGTTGGTTCCAATGCAGCTACCTTGTGAGCCAGTAACATACGGTAGTAACCTGACACTCCAGATGTCCTGTTTTACCAAAGATTGTTTGTTTGTTTGTTTGTTTGTTTTTTCACATCCATGTGTGTAAAAGCCAATTGAGATTGGCTGGGAAATGTCAAGCGCTTGTACAACTGCTGTATCGTTACATCACGCTGCAATTACATGAAAGGGTAAAAAAAAAAAAAAAAAAAATGCTAGCTTGACAGGTTCATCACCGTGAAAGCATACCGGTATTTTCCATCAAGATAGATGTTCCATTGCTCAGTTGTCTCACTTGTTTTAGTTGAGAAATATTTTCTGGGATCCAAAACTATCTAGCTTACCAAACCAGTTCTGATTAAACTGCTGCTCTGACAACATCAACGCTAACCTTTTTGATGCATTGCGCTTTTCGGTACATTGGAACTGAGAAGAAACCCACCGCCTCATGCTTGATATATGATTTGATTAGATTTCCTGTCATAAATTTCAAAGCCTTGTTCTTGAATGTACAGCCAATTTACATGGTGATTAGGTCAATGTTGTTATCAGTCTGAACATTCCGTAGGACAATTTTCTTTTTTTTTTGCATTAACAGCAAATAGCAGTTACCATTTGATCACGCGAGAAAGCAAATCTTTCTTCTTTGAATCAATCAGCAACGGCAGCCGTTTAGCATGTCCATCAGGCAACAACTATTATTTTGATTTCGACAGAAAGACAGAAAAGAACGAGTTCTTACAGAAATACATGAAACGACCATCAATGTCATTGCCTGTATTCTATGCAAGAACGGTGCGAGAAGAAGAAGGAGACGGAAAGGGTTTAGTAAAGGTTTTTGAGATGGGTGAGGGTAGGGATGGCTATGTCCATCTCACTGACTTGTGCCTGGTTTGATGGCAACTGGGTTGACGGAGGCAGCAAGCTCCAGACTGGGCATCAGTTCATAGGACTTTTCGG
>CAAKHF010021501.1:11122-21787 GCA_901007745.1 Hippocampus kuda
AAATGAAAACGTCCCCCCCCCCCCCCCCCCCCCCCAGTGCTTTATTACACGATGTGAAAAGGGCAGTGTGTCATTTCTTCACAAAATGCAGTTTAGCATGAAAGGACCGGGCAGCGGGTCACAGATATGATGCTCAATACCTCGTTAACTGGCTAACTTAGATCCGTTGCAGACACAAATGAAATTTAAAAAGCGTTCCTAATGAAAGCAACATGAAGCTGAAAGGATGCGCACGCTCCCTTGACTTGCTCGGCGTCAAAGAGGGAGGACTGCTTTCGATGCGATTTTCCATGTGCGGCACAGGGATTCGTTTGTCTCGTTAAGTGAACTGAACTTGACTCGCTCATTCGTAGGCACGGCTGCCGAGTGCCGGCACTCAACGCAATTTGGAATCGCTGCGGTGTCGATGGGCTCCACCCACCCTTCACGGTGCTCACGGAAAAGTGACTCAAATTCGTTTTCGGATCATCTCGGCCACGTGAACGTCGCCTTATCGTCCTGTCCGGGCGTGGCGCGCTCCATCGAGCCAAATGTCGTGAAAACGTTGGAAGCGCGTCATCGTGATTTGTTCAAAATGGTTTCTTTTGGAGGATTCAAGTCACGTACATTCATTTCCAAAAAAAGCAAACCCGTTTCAAGTCTGTTTTGCATCATAGCGTTCTATTTGCAACATCTTCCGTTCCTTTTCTTGTGGCTCGATCGCCGGTGTTGACTGTAAAGTTTGAACGACCTTGGAATTTTTTTGGGACCGTCCCAACACGTCGGACGTCGACGTAGCGGATAGTGTTTGATTCCCGTGTAGGTTCGGCCCTAGTCCTAAATGTACCACTTAGCGACGGCATGTATTTTACGATTTCCCCAGAGGATCTCTGGGATCCCGATTCCGGCAGAAGCGTGAGCTTGGGTTCCGATCCAGTGCGGACCCTCTTGGTGCTGGACGACTCGGTGTGGGCGAGCTGCAGGAACTTGGTCACGGTGGTTGACATCTGCAGCCTCACCACTCAGGTAACGAAGTCGCCGTCGGACGCGTCACTTTGATCGCATTTCATTTTATGCCTGCAACAACGTTGACACGACGTGAGTGTTTGTGCCGTGCTTTGAATTTACGGCTCGTTTCTGGGGCTGCTTTGCTGCATCTGGACCTGGGTGTGTTCGAATCTGTTAAAAAAAAAAAAAAAAAAGTCTGTTTTGGGAACGTCACATGAGCTCTCATCGGAATATCCTCCTGACTACCGGTCGGTCGTTCACAAGAGGACGCTTGTGAAGCGAAATATATCTCCCACCCACCCCGTGCATCCGATCGCATGAACTCCATTCGGTGCTTTCCAATGACACCAAATTTGTAGGGGGGTGGGGCTTTGTTCCTTGGACTTCTCAATCGAAGAAAATGGCTTCCCTCAGTGCAAGCACTTTTTATGGCAAGAGGACAAGTCATCCTTTTTGTCGCGAAACGCTGTTCAAGTGTTAACACGTTCAAGTGTCGTGAGAGTTGTTTTCAGTGTGTTTGAGCCTCGTATTCAAGTGTTTAAAAAATGGAGCGGAATTTCAAACATTTTTTTCTGGAGTCGTCCAATTCCTTCACATCGATTGGGGAATTTCCAAAGAAATGTGACTGGACCACCTTTTTATTCTTCCTGGTAGTCAGGAGGATATTTTGACGGCGAAATGAGGCACGCCAAGGAAAGAACATTCTGGCAAACATGGGGGCGGGCGTCTTGGTCGTGTTCCGGGGCTGCTTTGCTCCATCCAGCAGCGGTTGTTTGGAATTTGCAAAGAAGGAGGCTTTTCGGAGTGAACGGTGCTTTTACCCCGGGTCCTCTCAAAGGGTCGTGACCCGAAACGCACGTCCGAAGAACGGCCTGAACGGAGTGTGACAGGTCGGGTGGCGACGACTCCTTCCTCTGAGGCGAGGACTTAATGAGCCGAGGTGACCGCTCTCCTCTGCCGCCGAGCTGAACGGGTCGGCGCGCGGTTACTTCTCAACTAACCTCGTCTTCCTCACTAATACGCTCTCGCGAGGGCTGAGGTGACGCGGCGCCGGCAAGCAGAAGTTGCGGTCGACGAGATCGTTGGCCGGCGCGGATCGCCTTTATTTTTCTTGTTGGCCATCAATTTTGCCGGCGCGCCAACACTCGTCTCGTTTGACGCCGCTTATCCGCGAAGCGTCCGAAGGGATCGGCGGCAACGTGCGCTCGCTCGGCTTTGGGCGTGCAAGTGGCGATGCGACGGAGCATATTGCTGACAAAGCCGCGCACCAATCGAGCGAGGATTGCAAGGCGTGAATAAATCATCAGCCGTAAGGATGGAGAGACCCCGTCGTAAGCTCCCACGGCCTCGGGATGATTTTGAAAGTCACGGGGGATGACGCGTCCTCGTGTTGTCATGTCCTCGCTTTGCTTTGCGGAGTCATAAATTGGTTGTCGACTCAAGTGAACCGACCGAAAAGCTTTGCTGAAATTGTCATCGACTTGTGTCCGTTTCCTGTCCTTCGCGCACGTTGAAATGGACAAAAGCCTCATTGGATTGTGTTTGTCATCTCCAAGTGACAGCAGGATTGGCCTCGCGTTGCTTTTTGCGACACTCTGACCCCCACGTACATGTATGTCGCAATGCAGAATCCTTTCTGTGAAATTATGCTCATCCATATCGAAATTGTTTTTTGTTTTTTTGAGTTTGCGTGCAAAGTGCACTTCAACAAGCCCAGCTTGCCACGGCTGCTACATTGGGAGCTTAATTGAGTTGCCGAATGGGAGGGCTTTAAAGTTGGATTTTTATTTTTTTTTAGTTGTAAATAATAAAAAATGAAGAAGAGGTGCTAAAGCTGCTGGTCAAGCGGTCATATCGCTGATTCCAGGTCACTTGTGTTTGCCGCTCTTCTGCCCAGTTGTTGACAAATGAGTGGGTGGGAAACAGGAGGTGGATATTCCAACATAGTATGAGCAAAGCTGCTAAAGCCCAAGGTCAAAGGTCCGCGTCAGATTGTGGGGGTGTTCCTTTGAGTGTTTTTTCTGCAAATTGCAAACTCATTGGACTGATGGCAGTACTCTGGAACTGCTTTCGTTGGGACTTTTCAAGTCAGCGTTGGCAGCATGTCTCGAGCACCATACACGAGGCGCGTCGGATCTTCAGGCGCGCCGCGAGCTTTGAAGAAAACGCGAGGCTTTTTGGTGCGCCAAGTTCAGTCCCTTTTTTCCAGGCATGGACTCTTACTTCCTTTTTTTTTTTTGCTTTCGCTTTTCATTTTCTCTATGTGCAACGGCCACATGCCAGTACTTGATGTTTACAATGCTTGATTAGAATAGCGCCCCGTCCAGCGAATGCATCTCGACTGCTTATTGCCTCATATGCGAACCACCCTCAGAAGTTTTCTTCCATCTGCAAGACTCTTGTTGAGCGATCGTCCCCTCGGTGCACATCGAGGTTTTCTTTTTTGCCTGCTCTCGAGCCGCCCGCCCACTGCTCAGGAGCCAATTAGAAAAGAAAACACATCAAAGCCGGCGTCGTTTGAAACAAAGAAGTGTCCGCCGGCAAGGGCGCCCAAACAGGTGCTCATCCCCGCCGGCGCGGCGCACACGTGACGTCGGCGTTCTCACCTTGGCCGGCTCCCGTTCACCCCCTTAATTGCGCGGCCTTGGCGCCGACAGCGACACGAGCCGTGAGATGACACCCCGCGGCGGGCCTTGTCATGCCGCCGACCGCAAGGGCTGCTTGCGTCGCCGCGATAAGGATAATTGCGCTTGTTTTTGAGCCGCTCATTAAACATGAGCGCCCCGAGACCGCGCGCCGGAGGAGACGGGAGACGGCAAAGCCACGCAAAAACATGCCACCGCCGTCGGGTGCGCGCTAAACTCCAGAATGGGGAAGCAAAGATCAGTCGCGCACGCGCTGTGAATGTCATCGTTGACAAACAAAACCTCTCATGGAGTGGGCGCCTTTTTTTTTCAAATTTGTCTGCAACAACGTTTTGGGTCAGTTCAAGGTGGCCTTCAAAGACGAGCCTGTCTTAGATGCGGGTTTTTCCTTTTTTTTTGGGGGGGGGGGGGGGGGGTTTATTTTCACCTAGCAACATGAAATTTGCTAGGTATGGTTATCATGAGTAGACCCACCAAAAAACAAAACCATGCCTGAAAAGACACAGGAAGTCTTCACTTTGGTTTTCAAAAAGGTTTTCTGATTGCTACCGAGTGACTCAGCTAGGCATCTCCGTCCTCTAAAAAAAAACAACACCGCAGCATAAAATTGCTTCCATCCATCCATTTTGCGATCTGCTTTATCCTCACAAGGGTCGCGGCGCGTGCTGCAGCCCATCCCAGCTGTCTTTGGGCAGTAGGCGGAGGACACCCTGAACCGCTGGCACGCACACACACACACACACACACACACACACACACACACACACCAACAACCACTCACGCTCACACCTCGGGACAATTTGGAGTGTTCCATCAGCCTGCCGTGCATGTTTTTGGAATGTGGGAGGAAAGCGGAGTACCCGGAGAAAAGCCGCGCCGGCACGGGGAGGACGGAGACGGGGGGGGTCGAAGCCACGACGTCTGCACTGCGAGGTGGACGCGCAAAAAAAATTGAATTGCTGGGTTGTTTCTTTTTTCACTTTTCATTCCATTTGATTGGACGTCACGAGACTGGCGCGCGCGTCTCTCTGCAAGGGCTGTTTTTGTGTGTTGCAGACACTGGAGGTTCACCCGGACCCAGCGGTTAGCGTGGCGCATGTGGCGCGCGCCGGCGGCGGCGTGTGGATGGCGTTCTCGGAGGGCTCGTCCATCCGTCTCTTTCACACCGAGACGCTGGAGCTGCTGCAGGAGATCAACGTCTCCACGCGCTCCTCGCTGCTCAACACCGGTAAAGAGCCTCGAAAAACACTCCCTTGTTTTACTTGGAAAAGGCCCAACAAAAGCCAGGAGAACAAGTTCAAGTCGCAAAACGCGCCTCTCGTGACCAGCACTTCTGATCAGTGCGGTGGGTTTTATGTCACGTTGTCCGATCAATAGTGACACGCCGCCATATTGCATCCGCGGAAAGCATCGGCGGTTTCTGTCGACGGATGAAGTCGGGTACGTCCCCTCTGAAGGTCGCCCGCGAGGCGTTGGCGTAGCCCCCTCCCCCTTCTTCACACACGATGATATTGTCATCTCGATCAAGTTGCCCCCGCTGCTCCCGCACGCGGGGGAGCCACATGAATAAGTAAGCACCCGCGACACGGCGCGGCCACGGGGGTGAAAGCCGGAGGATTCATATGAATGAAAGAGTCGCCGAAAGAAGGGCTGCCTCACCTGACGAGCATATCCACGCCTAGCACGTGCGCTACCGCTTAGCTTTCCAACCACGCGCCTCCTTTGAGTCGACGTGACGCGCTCTCTGCGTTTGTCCTACTTTTTTCCCGTTGGCTCGTTTCATCTCGTCCGCTCGGCTGTAAATCCTCTCGGCGAGCCCCTCCCACGCCCGCCGTTTCTTTGGCTGCGGTCCATTTCAGATGCCACGCGTAACCCGCCGCGCGCCTCCTCTCGTTGTCGACCATGAAATATCGATGGCAAAGTTTCCCCGCTGTTGCGGCGCAAAGTGGCGGATGACGACGGCGGCGGCAAACTTGAAGTCGGCTCGTGACAACTGCCTCCTCGATGCGCTATTTTATCAGGGAGCGTGTGGCTGCGAGAGACGGGGCCTTGGCGTGTTACATTGACCCCCAAAATGTTGTCCATGTGCCAGGGCTGCTTTGCTTTTGCTGAAAAAATGTTGTTGGGGGCACTGTGAAGCCATTTTTAAAAAAAAAAAGCCGTGGCACAAGAATGAAATCATGAAAGATTGAGGCTGTTGCCAGGCCTGATTTGTTTCCAAAGCTTCACGAGTTTCGGTGCATGTTTCCACCCTCCAAAGTCGTTTTGTTTTCTTGGTGAACAGCGCGTCGCCAACAATAATCACAATACGGTAGGTAACCCTCATCATTTTGACAAAAACAACAGGCACCTCGCAGCGGTCGCTGCACGGGCCCTAATAAACGTCGTCGCTCGTCTTGCAATGCGGCGAGCGACAAATGCAGGCATGATGCTGGATTTTTCTAACCGGGCCACGCTGGGAAGAGCAGAAAATCAGCCGGATACCAAGGTCCGATTGCTCAGCCCTTTGTCGGCTGTCCGAAAGGGGGCGCATCATCACACGCTTCGAGGGCGCCGTGATCTCGTCCAGCCGCATTTCACACGCAGACACCCGACAAACGCTCGCACGCCATCTGCTTGTTGCGCACTTCCCATTTGAGCCCGAAACAAATTGTCAACGTTGACTTTTTTTTTTTTTTTTTTTTTCCGAGGATATAAAACAAAGTACTTGATGGCTCATAGAATTCCGCGCTCGGCGTTCTGTAAAATGTGTTCAACGTTGCGCTTTCCAGCTTTTCAAAAGTGCGAATAATTGGGGACGAGGGATTTAAGATGCTTGACGTCTGCATTGAAAATCGTTTTTATTTTGTTTGCTCCTTCTGCTCTTGCAAAAAAAACAATTCCATGTGTTGGGATTATTGTTTTCTTCTTATCTGTTGTGTCCAAATAATTGAAGCGCCATTTACTGTGGAGGCGAGGCGCTCCAAAAGTTCTCCAAACAGGAACCGTCGCGGCACTCTGAGTGGCCGTGGCACGAGCAACACGAGTGCTCGTCGTTGCAGGAGGGGCAGAAGTGCCGTGCTTCCGGTCGTCGTACTTGTTCTTGCATTCATGAGCGTGCCGACGGCGTCTGGTCGCAGCAAAAGTGACCCGACAGGATTGGTCGTGGTGCTCTTGGTCATGGTAGCGGTCGTCGTTGGAGTCGTGACTGGGATTCGGAGTCGATCAGGAATTGTTGCTCTTTCTGCATTTGACATCACAGCAGCCCATCAATTGAATGGACTTTTTCCCGCACGGTTTTTCCCGCTGCCACGACTGAATTTTAAAAGGCAAAGCGGAGCAACGAGCCGCACCGCCGCGATTGTTTTTGATCTTTCCTCTCCTGGTTTTGATGTTCCAGGTCAGGCGAGCGTGCGCGTCACCAGCCTGCTCATCTGTCAAGGACTCTTGTGGGTCGGCACCGCCCAAGGCCTCGTCGTCACCCTGCCGGTTCCCAAACTGGAGGGAATCCCCAAAATAACAGGTCAGGTCCCAATGGCCGCTCGTTTGCAGAAGGAACGGCGCGGTCGCCGGGAAAGAACAAATCGTTGGTCCAAAAATGCCGTTGGTTCCCCGAACAAGACGTTGTGGCCCACGTCACAGGGCGGGGCATTGCCCAACGGAGTCGCAAGAAACAAACAATCGCAGATCAAGACATCGGGTGCATTCACCAAAACAATGCGCAGTGCGTGCTGTATATTGATTGAGCTTGCTCCTCATTTTGGAATGCGGTGCCCTCCTCCAGGAAAAGGCAGGATCTCGCTGAACGGCCACAGCGGGCCGGTGGACTTCCTGGCGGCCATCACCGGCACCTTGTCTCCGGACCTCCTGAAGAGGGACTCGGTGGCGGACGGGCCCGACTCGGCGTGCGGGGGCGAGGATCCCAGCGACGCCTCCTCCCAGGAATCCCTGCAGCAGCCCGGCGGCGGCCGGCCGGCGGGCGGCGGCGTCCTGCTGCGCTACAAGCTGCGCTCCACCTCGGGGCTGCCCGGACGCCCGCTCACGGCCGCCGCCGACGAGGCCTCCGACTCGTCCCTGGAGTCCCTGGAGCACAGCGTGGAGGACGGCTCCATCTACGAGCTCAGCGACGACCCCGACACGTGGGTGCGGGGGCGCCCCTCGGAGAAGGACGGCAGGGCCAAAGACAGGGTGGTCTCGGCCGCCGTGGTCTCCGGGGGCCGAGGCTTCCGGAGGCTGCGGGAGGGGGCGCCGGCAGCCGGGGAGCCTTCCGAGAACGTCCTTCTGCTTTGGCAACTCCCCTTGACTGTCTAATTCAGAACAAAAGAAGCAACTCTGAGAGCACAGACAGCAGAATCGTTCCGCTTTGCTTGCCGGTTGACTCGCAGCTCCGAATCGGCATTACCGCCACCTGCGGGACAGGAGTAGAACAATGCCAAACGCATTCCGGGACACTTTGTTTCAAAAGCAACCCTTGTGACGGGGGTGTGGGGGTGTGGGGGGGGGGCCGCATGTCCTCGTCCCGGCCGGGAGCCCGCTTGCCAACGGCCGCCGCGCCGCGCATTAGCGTGGCTTCATGAGCGCTTGTCTCAAGACGGAACGCGCCCTCCCTCCGCTTCCGCTGCCTCGCAGCTGCTCACGGGAGCCCGTCAATGACCACCAAACAAAGCAGATGTACTTTGTTGCACATGTCGAATTGCATCGGTTCTCAGTTTGTTTTTGTTTTTTTTAACATTTGCGCCAACTAAAATTGTTTGAGCAGGTAGCACTTGCTTTGATCAGCATTGAGCTTATGAAAGTTTATTTATATGAAGGAGTTTTGGGGCAATGAGGAGACGACCACAAAAAAAAAGTCAAAATACGAGGAAAAGTTGCTTTTTTTTAAGAGACATTTTTCTTTATTTTGGGAATTTTTTATGATGAAAAAAATGCCCCCCGAGTCCTATTCCCTTTTTTCTCCGAAAATAACTTTTTTTTCCCCATCAACACTCTTTTCTGGTGAAATTCGGACCTTCTTCTCCCAAGATTGCACGTTCGATGTTGTCCTGCCCCCTTGAAAGTTGCCGTCAGCTCGGCTCGGAGTGGTCATCCCCCCCGCAAGCTCCAACTTTCCTTTGTCTCGAGCTTTCCATGTTTTGACTCTCTGTGACTCATCTCCACTTCCTGAAAATCCATTTTGCCTCGCGTCAGATGCGGTTTTGTTTTGGGTTTTTTTGCACATTCTGGGCCCCTTTGCACCAGCCAACGCGTCTTCAGCGAAACTTTGCATGACTATTTTCCCAATGACGGATGTTTGTTTTCCGCAATTGAATGCGTACAAGCTTGTGGGCGGGGGGGCGGGTACAGAGTCATAAAATATGGTGTGTTTTTGAAAAAGAAACAATGTTCCGATGATAGTCGTACTTTCTGGAATGGCGTTCTTTTTGCAAGCAGGTGTCATTTTAAGGGGAAAAAATAGAATGGTTGTGTGCCAAAAATACGATACCGTGATTATTTTTTTTTCCCCCCTAAAAAAAGTGCTTTTTTCAGGGGGGGGGGGGCTATTTTTGCCCCCTTCACAAAAGTTTGCCCCAAAACACTGACTGTTCATTCTTGTCTAAATGTGATCCTCGGGATGATCATTTTGTCCTCTAAAAATGTTGACTGGATTTTCTTTTTCCTCTCCCCAAAATGTGACTTTTCTCGGAACAGCAGGCCGAGTTTTCTTTTCTCCAAATTGGACGTCCTTTGTGAGTTTCAAATGTCAACGTTCGACTTGACTTGTGCGTTAAGTTGCCGGGCTGCAGTCCATCCTCCGCTGTTTTGTTTCCCATCGTTCATCTGTCAGCATTTCGTCCTGATTTGATCAGGAAATTGTGCGAAAGGAGCCGTCGCGACTGCCGTCCTTCTTGCCGGACAAACAGCGCAGGTTACGCCGCTCGGCATCGCCGCCTCGAGTCTTGACATAACCTTGGGGGCGTGCGGGGCTCGCCGCCTTATCCTTTCATCATCCATCCATCGGCGGGAATCGTTCCGCCGAAAAGCCGACGCAAATCCGCTTCGCCGGCTGTCATCTAAATGTAAATGCGCGTAGCAAACGCGCACGACGCCGACTTGTGTGTCGCGACACCCTTCGTGGTGAGCGCCGAGGTGTTTGGGCCTTGCCGTGTTTGTTTTCCTGCTCATGAAATACGCATGAGTCCGTCACAAACGGGGACTGCGACCATTCAACCTTATCCATGAACATGTCGTGTTTGACTTGGAAGTATTTTGACCTCTGTGTAATTTGCAAACCCCCCCCCCCCACCACCCCAATGTGTACAGCACACACAAATATCACTCATAATAATTAAAGCTGGAGCTGACTTGTTACTTTTTTGTGTTTTATGGTGAGTCATCCAACTTTGCCGTCTCGTTTTGTCTCCAAGCGAAGACGAAAACTCAGAACGTTTGGCATTTCGGCGTCAAACCTCCTATGTCACAATCTGGCAAATTTCAACTATTTCCACAAGTTGTGAACGCGCAATACCAAAAGAGGTGTATCACATGTGGGTCTTTTTAAAAGTAAGTGAAGAGACCCACAAAAAAATGTCGGAACAAGCTCTGTAAGAAAAGACAAAAGAAGTCTTGACATCTTGATTTGGAAAGACCCCTGGAATTGGCCCAAGAATGTCGAGACTTTTGTCTTTTCTTTCTTTCGACATTTTTTGTGGGTCTCTTCGCTCATTTGAACCAAGTTAAAAATGGCTTGCACTCTTGGACAATTGGACAAATCTGAATGTTTGAACGCACATGGCATTTTGGGGGTCTCTTGAAGACTGATGATTTTGGAGGGCCAAGGATTGTGCATGACGCCAGCAATTTGTGGTTCAAATGTAGTAGCAGACAAAAACCGGAGAACCAGATTCTCTGGAAACATGAATTGGCCTATTCGAACCAAAAGAAGTCTTTACGGGCATGGTTTCTTCAGACTTATTTTGTGTGTGTGTGTGTGTGTGTGTGTGTGTGTGTGTGTGTGTGTGTGTGTGTGTGTGCCGGTAAGGGTAGATCCCGGGAAGTTAGTTGATCGAAAAGTAGA
>CAAKHF010021502.1:0-22207 GCA_901007745.1 Hippocampus kuda
ATCTCTGGTTTTAGGTCCCCATTGTCTGTCACCATGGACCCCAAATACACAAAGCTCTTGACAGGCTCTACAATGTCGCTACCAATGTGGATGGAAGGAGGATCTGGTCCATCACCGACATACATGAACTTAGTTTTAGTCCAAAGTAATGTAAGAATTAATTTTGCGGCATCTGGTGGCAATTTGTTATCTAGGATGTATTTGAAGTGAGTTTCATTTTGACATCGGCGCTTTGCTGCCACATTGTGGCATCTAAACAATTACAAACCTTTTGAGAGTGGGCATTACTTGCAGATTTTTGGGTTCATATTACAAAGTAGCGCGTTAATTGAATAGTGCATCCATTTTATTTGTCCATTGTCCACTTTGCTTAATGTGTAACATGTGTTTCCTTCTCCATCAGAGACACTGAATTTTGCTGACAACGAATAATCCACCGAGCATCCGCGACACCTTTCACGATGGAGCAAGCTCAGTCCGAGATGAACATCTTATCCAATGGCAAAAGTTACAACCTCAGCGATGATGTTGACGTACCAATGAAGACGTCACTCGAGGACGATCAGTGAGTGTTTCTTGTACTTCACAAGCATGTCCAAGTGCAGTCCCAAGTGTATTTGTTCCATGAATTTGTCATTGCTAATGAGCTTCGTAACGGGTTGGGTGAGTGTCGACTAAATGCCTGTTTGCTTTTTGTTTTCCATGATTGCATGTTTATTTTATTGCGTCAATGGGTGGATCCTTGCACAGAAATGGCACTGAAACAGTCAGGTATGACAGGTTTAAACTGAATTTCATTTTAATTTACTGTTCTTGGCTTGAATGAGTCACAAGCTTTGAATTATGTTGGGAATGAAATAAGCGTTTCGCATTCATTCGAAATAATTACCTTCACGTCTCACATTAGATTCGATGACCCCGATGGAGCAATGGAGAATGAGGAATTTTTGCCTGGTGCGGATGGAAAGAAACCAGTCCGATTCACAGATGTGAGAAAACACAAGCAACTACATTCCGAGTTTGTTCATTTGTTATTGTTTTATATATATATATATAATTTTTTTTTTGTTTGTTGTATCAGTTTGAAGGGAAAACCTCCTTTGGTATGTCCGTCTTCAACCTGGGTAATGCCATTATGGGAAGTGGAATTCTGGGACTGGCTTATGCCATGGCCAACACTGGCATACTCCTCTTCTTGTGAGTAGTACCAAAGATATTCAGTGCCCTATTTAGGATTCATTTCATCTAGACAAAAATCAAGAAAAATCAATGTTCTCTAAACCTGCCAGGCTAACTTCAGCTCGCCATTGCAGGCAAAACGAGTTGATAATTCATCTTAATGGTGAGAAAGGATTCCAGAAAATAGCATACAGTCAACCAGTTTAATGGTTGCAGATACACTCAAGAAGTCATGTGGAAAAAGGTGTTTTGCATGGCACATGGTGATAAACTACACTGGTCAAGAGCAAATTTTAATCAGAGATGGCTTGATAGCAATGTGTCCCTTCGCATATTTTTAATGCCGTTTTCAATAATGTCTGTTGTTATCTAGCTCATCAGGATTTTGAGATATTTTATCCATTTAATCTACAAAAGCTTGCACAATACGGTTTGCACCATGTTATGTACTGCTATGACATTTTATTATCATTCTTCTTCTTCTTCTTCTTGTTATTCAAACCGGATATGCTAGAGAAAAAAACTAGGACATATTTGGAATCAGCACAAAAACTTCATCTAGAAAAGTTTACTTGTATTACTGATTTAGAGAATTGGCAAAAAATTTGTTGACCAGTGTTATTTGTAACTACCTATTCACTGTATGTTGAATGGGTAGTTACAGCATCATATAGTTTTGTTACAGTACAGTACAGCAAAAGCAGTAATATTCAATACAATTCAAGGCATAGGAAGCCCCACAAATGAATGGAAATGCCATTTGTCATAATAAACAAGCGAGTGAACCCACAGTTCTCCATTTCTATTTGGTCAGCGGGTACACCCACATCAATCCCCTTTCCCAAGCCCTTAAGCCCAGTCAGTATTTCAGGGTGGGTGAAGGCCTTGTAAGCTCTGACTCACGTCAAATAGAAGCTAAACCCTGAGAAAGTGCCAGCATTTACATGTTTGGTGACTGCGTGTTTTCTCAATGGACAGTTGTTGCTGCTTCACTCACATTACCTACCTACACTTCATTAGGTACATCCACAGAGTCTAATGAGATTCAATACAAGAGATCAGCCAAAAATCTGTCATATAAACACAATAAGAGCACTCAGAGAATGCCGAACTCAGTTAGTTCTATCCCATTGGCTTGTCTCAGGTGCGGCGTGGAATGTAAGTTTTGAGGCCAAACATTGAGGTAGTAAAGAGTCCATACAGGTTGATTATTATACATCCAAAGAGAGGTCAGGCAAGCTTGCAGTTGTGTTTATAAGTTTGCAGTTGTGTCCTGTAGCTCACCCGGCTAAGGCAGACATTAGACTCTTTATCTATCCCACTCCTGCCACTTGGTGCACGCTGCATTCAAACAAACAGGCAGGCAGACTAAATGACCAACGGCTACCAAGGCCATGTCTGACAGCTGCACTGTGCACATGGTAAGAGGACATAAATGAGCAAATCCAGATCCCACATTAGGGCTGCAGGTTGGACTATTTTTGGGGCTGTGGCCTTTCTGGAGTCTGTGAGAGAGCATGCATATACTGTAGGTGGGTTTATTATAGGACATGATCTCTTCTGAGATGCTGGCAATTGTAACCAATGTGTCTCTTTCCGGCTCAGGTTTAGTGAGCCTTTGTTTAGAATAATTCCTTCCTGAGTCCAACTGTCCGCATGATATTAATATTTTTTTATTTATACATTAACAGCTTAACATCACGAGCAGAAATTAACCATCTAATATTTTGAAAACAACAAAATGCTTTGATCTTTAGTCGCAAATGTGCACCGCACTTTTTCTTTCAAGAAGACATATTACTATTATTATTATTTAACAATTGAAAACGGTTCTCTGCTGACCTAGTAAAGTTCTCTGATGTGATTTTATCATAATACACAAATGATACAAAGGAATGTTTCTGTTTCAATACCAAGCAGCTATAGGCCATCAAATGGAACGAGCAGCAAGTCAGTGTTGCCAACTTTCTAAGATAGTATTTTCCGATCCCTTCAATGACGTCCAGTATTTTTCTGTTCGCTTTTTGTTTTTGAGACTTCAGCCAGAGCAGGAGATGTTTTCCTCTCCGCGACCAGACTGCTAATCGATGGCGCTTGTGCGTGGCCCGCGCAGGCTAATTTAACCTTAACCACTCACCAACACTCACAATCAAATTCACAGTCAGGTAGAACAATAAACAAACCACTAATGTAATCTGAAATGTCAAAACATAGTACATAAACATATGATGTTCTACTATTTGATTCCAAGTGCCAAACATATGACAGTGGCAGCTAGCTAGCTAGAGGCTACAATGAGAAGCAAACATGGCAGTCAAAAGTTTTACTCAATGCCCACTTTTTTTCAAACGGCATAAACAGTTGGACTCAAATGCATGTCAACAATCACAAATGATCCACACTGGTGTTTCACAAACAAACAAACAAACAAACAAACAAACAAACAAACAAACAAACAAACAAACAAATAAATAAATAAATAAATAAAGGCTCATCAATACAAGCTGAGAATCATAGCGAACTAACAGCAGCTGAACAAAAATGGGAAGTTGAACAGCAGCACTTCTCTAACATGGCATGGAAAGAACTGGTAACGCTAGACAAAAGTAGTCGAACACTATCCTGAGAATGTGAATCTGCTTTCCAACCAGTATATGAATAACTGGATATATGGACATGGACAGAATATGTAACTTAATTGCATCATATTGCAGGTTTCTTCTGACTGCAGTGGCTGCCTTGTCATCTTATTCCATTCATCTGCTTCTCAAATCCTCTGGCATCGTGGGTGAGAATATTTTAGCCCGGAATTTTACGTCATTGAATATTCAAATGATCATCTCTCTTACCTCTGAAGAATGTTAAACAGCTATTTATAGAATTTTTCAGATGTTGGTTCTTTCACTTTTATTATACCCTCAGAAGCTTATAAGAAGGAGAATGCATATACTGTAGTGTTTTTTTAGAAAGTTGGGTATGACAAAACCCATCGTGTTTACCCAAGAACACTTGTGGGAGAAATGGTCCACGAATTGTACGCAGTGACTCTGAGATATTGAGTGACAATTTTTTGGTTTCAGGAATTCGGGCTTACGAACAGCTGGGCTTCAGGGCCTTTGGCACTCCTGGCAAAATGGCCGCTGGCATTGCAATCACTCTGCAGAACATAGGAGGTGAGTCATATCATATCACACTGGGCGTAGCTTTGGACTAATTGTCAATTAATTACATCATGAGCATTTTTTCGAGGCACATATCCCATTACGGGCGGTAAGGTGGTGGACTGGTTACGTACGCCTCACAGTTTAGAGAGGTGCAGGGTTCGATTCTGACTCCAGCCTTCCTGTGTGGAATTTGTATGTTTTCCCTGTGCCCGTGTGGGTTTTCTCTGAGTACTCAGGTATCCTCCCACATTCCCAAAATATGCATGGCAGGTTAATGGAACACTCTAGTCCAGTGGTTCTTAACCTTGTTAAAGGTACCGAACCCAACTACCGGTAGTTCATATGCACATTAACCGAAACCTTGATTAGTGAAAAATAACAATTTGATTATTTATTTATTTTGTTACAAATTCAAGACAGAAAAAAAATGCATTTATTAAAAACTGGAAAAAAAAAACCCAAATCAAATTTCAAGACATTATAAGTTTTTTTAAATTGTGCACAAAATGAACCAGGCAGTGATGGCCAAGCAGGCGTGTGATAACTAATTGACATGTTGAGTCGGGTGTGTGTCTTACCCTCCAAGGCAGAGGCTCCGTCAAACCTCTGAGACCGATTCACCGAACTCCTGGGGTTCGATCGAACCCAGGTTAAGAACCATTGCTCTAGTCTAAATTGTCCCTAGGTGGCGGATGGATGGATAAATGAATGGCTCGATAGATGGATGGCTATCGCATCACCCTCAGTGTTGGAGATGCTCATGCCCTTTGCGGAGGGCTATAATCTGCTCAAATGAGGATGAATGCTACAAAACTGATAGGACAGTTTTTCGCAGAGCAGGTGGATAATATCGCTCTCAATGCTCAAGAGTTGAAGCCGCTTTCACTTTATATTCTTGATGTCAGGTGCCTGTTTTGGAATGTCAAGGAAAGCAGCATTAGACAAAGCTGCGGTGGGATAACTTTGTGCTGTATTATTTTTGAGAAATCCAAATCCAATTATTAAATGAGATTATAAATTAAAAAAATTAAATACGTGTGAATTACCTTAAATGCGAGATGAATATAATAAATATTGGACTCTTGATAACGGAGATGGTTAGTGGGCCTGATTTAAAATGGAATGGGACTTTTGGAATGATTAAATAGCATCATTGACCCTAATATCTACCGGCACAGATTTCACATTAGGAGTGTGCCAGTTATTACAATGAGGCGCACTCACGGTTGGATATTTTCTCTCTGTTGCAGCCATGTCCAGCTACTTGTACATTGTGAAGTCCGAGTTACCTCTGGTCATCCAAGCATTCTTGAAGGCTGACCCTAACGCAGAGTGAGTAGCAGCATTAACAGCACAACACTTGTGACTTCACAGCTTGCACAGTCAAGGGCCGATCAGCTGGCACTGGAGGGGTGTGATGAGAATGTAAGCTTGTAATTGAACGAGCAGGGGGGCGGGGCTTGTCTTGCTGTCAGCTCATTTGGTATAGCCGCAATGTCAACTTTCAGTCATGCCTAGGTTGCTTTGCATCAGACCGCACAGCACTGCTCTGGGTTCCTTCTGCCACTTCCAATGTAAAAACAAACATGCTCCAAAAGGACTGCTGCCACATCTCTTCGGGCCACTCCCATTCTTCACTTCCCGTGTATACTTAAAGCAACACTACCACAGAATGAGAAGTAAGGATATACAAGACAGACACAAGAGACATTGTGAGACATTGTCTCTATTGAGACACCTCGCAATTACACTTACACAGAGCAAAAATATGGTTATTTATGTTGGCTGTGAGAGAGGTGTTGGATGGTGTCGAGTTCTTTCATACTATACTCTCCCCTGTGGTCTTGCGCTAACCTGTTACCTTGTTATCACAGAAAAGCACCTTATTCGTAATGAAGTCTTCCTGTTCTATGAAATCTTATTGATTTGAAGTTGTACTTTTTGCGACGCCGTGTCCAGGAATACCCCCTAAATAAATGTTCCATGTGCAGTGGTTTCTTGAATTTCAAATAAGAGGCACACATTGAAAAAAAAATGGTGTGTTGAATTTACTCAATTGTATTTTCGTGAAGTGGTTGCACAAAATAAATCGTCTTGACCTAGTTCATTTTTTTTCAAGTCGGTGTCTATTCTATTCAAAAAATGTGTCTGGATTCAGATGATTAATAAGTAGATGTATAATCTATGGTACAGAAAAAAATATCCTGATCCAGATGATTTTATTTCATGCAACTACTTGACGAACTCAAATTTAATACTTTCAACAAAATCTTTTTTCTGTGCCAAATGAGGCCAGTGACAGTTTACAAGAACAACAACAACAACAAATTAAATTGCAAACTCCCCCTCTAATTTATCGTTAATTTTCTTTGGTGTTGACCAAGGAAATCAGTGGAGACTTTATTTATTTTTATACTTGATTTTAACAGTACACGAGTGATGCCCTCATGCGGGAAAGGAGGGCCAAAGTCCCAGATTGCACTTTTCAGCTTTTTATTGAACTTTGATAGAACAGTAAACACACGTTGAGCACACTCACACAGGAGCAGCTGTTGACCACAGCTCATGCCCAGACAATCGCGACTTGCCATAGTTTGAATTGACCGATCAACCTCCCCAACCTACCAATCCCCTCTTGAAAGCAAACGTCTCACACACTGACTCTACAATTCACATTCTCTGTGCATTTTATGCTTACATTGTTTTCACTGCAGAGTTCACTGTAGGTGAACATGTCGAGTTCAATGAGTTGAATAAGATTTCACCAGATACACACAAACAAGTGACAGCAGCAGATGGTAACACGAGGTCTTCATTCCGAGCGCGAGGACATGTCACCTCTGCGCCGCCCCTCATCGAAGGTTCATGTCCGCCTGGCGTGCCTCCCGCTGCTCCAATCCATGGCATCGAGCAGCCAGCGTGGAATGAGGGGGGGAGGGAGTTGTTTTTTTTTGTTTTCCAGCCCACGGTTCTTAAAATAGATAGCGATGACTTGCGGCTGACGAACAAAATGACGCCTCCCACTTCAGAAGTAATTAAAATATTATGATATAAATGTATATATAGCAGTACAAGATGCAAACACACTTTTTATAGGTAAAAATAAAGTGCATTTTTATGTGCTTGGCCACACAAGGTGAAGATGAAATCGGGGATGTGAACTTTGAATTGACTCGTCTGGCTCGGAAGCAAACAAAGTGTCACATTTCACTTGGTTACATAAAGGCCCATTTCAAAAGTGAAATGAAAAAACACGCAACCGGGGTTCTTGTCAGTATGAGAGCTACATTACAAAATACAAAAAGGAAGGCGCACATACGTTTGAAAGTTGCGTACATGGTTAGGTTTTATACTGTTCGGCTGTTCTTTATACACGACGACAGTGTGATGATGCAAACTTTTGAAAACGAGCTGACGTTACATTACATGACATTAATGTCTCCATCTAAATACTGAAAAACGATATTAAAACTTCTATCAAAATTGTTTCATTAACACGTGATTGTACATTTGATTTTCTGATTTAAAATGAGGCAGAATGGCTGAATTCGATTTAGAAATACCGAAGGACTCACGTTTTTTTTCACCATTTGGCGAGCAACTCGAATGAACTACAGCAGAACCCAAACTTTTCAATTACGACATTAAAAATAAATAGCATCCAACTTTTGTCACTGTTAAAGCTTGATTGACTCCTTATTTCAGCGTTTTAAAAGAAAGAAACAAGGGACTGTAATATTAATACATCACAACAATCTTGATTTTAATGATAAACGAGTAAGTCAGAAAAAAAATTGTCAAAACTGCACCTCATATCAATTTGAATTGTAGAAGTGTAAAAAGAAGTTAACCAGTTATGTCATGTAAAATAATAGAATGTCTACGATGTCTTTGCAGCCTGTAATTGCTAGTGCGGGTCAACTCCAGCATCACACATGGTGATCCATCATCTGCCAAATTTTTACATTTTTGCCGCATACTGTAACTGTGTCAAAGAAAAAAATGCTAACTCTTTCTGGGAAAAGAAACAGAACAAGTACTTTGAGGATAATGAGGGCTCCAATTTAATAAAAACTTGCATGCAAGAAGACAGTTCAAATCTAACCCGATGACTGATTCTAAGAAGTGTCTGCCCAGTTTTCCTTAGGTGAGGTCATATATACACACAGCAACATCAACACAGACATGAACACGGGAGATCACGTTGCTGCATGCACAGATGTCTTGCGTAGTCTCACAGCAGTGTTGATCCAATATTACAGAGAAAGAGAAACATCGTCAGGTTTCTTATCGTCACACCAAAACAAAACTCGATATGAGGTTATAATTCCATCAAATAAATGTTATCTGGCTTATATTTTTCTAACAAACTGCAAGAATTGTCTTGTTCTTTTGATCTGTCAACTGGTACACAGTACCTGAGCTTGGCTCAGTTTGATTTGAAAACTGAGCCGCAATGACCTGCTGGGATGTTTTTAAAAGATGACATGACCTGCAATTGTTGGACTTCAAAAACACACACACACACACACACACACACACACACACACACACACACACACACACACACACACACACTTGGAGCACCCGTCCTGCTACACGGATGCCAACGATCAATGTTTGCACTTTACCATCATTGCCCCCTCGAGATGATATTTGTTTTGTTTGGCATGCCAGTTGAGGAATCTTTTTTCCCGCGCCATTAAACACATCGTTGGGACCTCACATTGTCTGTTGACTGTAAACTGTTCTGAAGGGGTGTCAAAACAATGGGGAAAAAATGACTGGCGGTCCATCCCACAAAAGTGTAGGTCAGCCATGACGGACAGACACAAGGCAACACTGGCGATGAAAATTCTGTGCGAACAGGTTTACTTCGGTGGACCCTCCCAAGTCAAATACCCCAAAACTAGAACAATTTGCAGTTCAACCCAAAATAAAAGGTTTCTGGCAGTACCAGCTCGAGGAACACATGCCTGCATTATTTCCTATGGTTGAAATTCGGATAAGTCAATCAGCATTGGGAACTTCTATCTACTCCACATATTGTACAGTATATCCCTCAGGTGTTATGTTTTATGAATGCCATCAATGGAGAGCTTGTTGAATGGGGGAGGTACATGCAGTGTCCACATTTAGTCGGTGGTGAGTCAGCAACACAGGATTGAAAGGGGGGCAGTGCCAACCTTGAAATTTCAAATGCAATAAAGGCCATGCATGTTTTAGGGGCTACGTGGCCTGCATAGTATCATCACGGCAAAACTTCAACGTGCCGGATTTCACTGTTGGGGACTCAAATAAATCAATACAGTTGCACTTGCACAGTAAGCAAAATGATAATTGACATGACATTCAAAATCCATGAGCTCAAAAAAGTACACTTTTTTTTTTCCTCCTGTTCTTAATAGTCTTTGGTACTTGAATGGCAACTACCTGGTCATCATGGTCTCCGCCAGTGTCATCCTGCCCCTGGCCCTGATGAAGCAACTGGGTAAGTGGACACGCTATTCCCTTCCACATACTGTTTGACTCGAAGTTCATCTATCTATCTATCTATCTATCTATCTATCTATCTATCTATCTATCTATCTATCTATCTATCTATCTATCTATCTATCTATCTATCTATCTATCTATCTATCTATCTATCTATCTATCTATCTATCTATCTATCTATCTATCCATCCATCTCCTCTGTTACTCTGTCTTCTTTCAGGTTACCTTGGCTATACCAGTGGATTTTCTCTCAGCTGCATGGTGTTCTTCCTCACTGCGGTATGTTGACCGAGGAGGGAATGGTTAAGGGAAATTCACAACAACTGTTTGATCCACGAATGGCACACTCCATTTCCTGCTTCAGCTTGAAATTGTCTTGAAAACGGGCCTTTTCAGGATGCTGTTCACATGTTGTCACAAAATGTCATCGGATGGTTGAAATAGAGATAAAGAGAGACTGGAAGAGTCACAGAAAGGCATAGAAGTGGATGTCCTTGAAGTTAACTTGGAAAGCTTACAATGTGATTCAGGTTGTAACGTTTGTGTGTTCTGCTAGCATAGTTGCCAGTGTAGTTGTGCGTTTTGCTAAGTTCAGTAGCGCAGCGCTTCTTTCTGTCATGAGCCCCATTCATGTCTTCACCAAGCAGTGCCCTTTCAAATACCCTTTCTCTCCTACAGGTCATCTACAAGAAGTTCCAAATTCCGTGCCACTTTGAGGAGTTCAACTCGCTCAACCACACCACGGCCCACCCCAGCCTGAACGTGTCGAACCACGTTGGCGATCACCTCCTGACTCGCGAAGAGGACGACGCCCTTTGCGCGCCGCGCATGTTCACCCTCAACTCACAGGTGAGCCCACACACCCGAGATGGAAGCAAGGTTCATGAAGTCATTCTGGGGTGGGTTTAGTGTGGAAGAACTTCAATCAAGCAGCTTAGAAATGAACAATTCATATTATTATTCCTTGTTCACTTCCTGTAGGTGTAATGTATTGTGTGCTTCTCCAGACAGCCTACACCATCCCCATCTTGGCTTTCGCCTTTGTTTGCCACCCTGAGGTCCTCCCCATTTACACTGAGCTCCGCAAGTGAGTTGCTTGTCTCTAAAATGCACGTTTTAATCATTTTTAAATTCAAACTACATGGCACTTTTTTTTTTTGCAGCCCCACTAAAAAGAAGATGCAGAAGGTGTCCAACATCTCCATCTTTGTCATGTACACCATGTACTTTCTGGCAGCTCTCTTTGGCTACCTTACCTTCTATGGTGAGCCCTCATATGTGATTCGAAATCGTATCCGCACATTGATTGTTTTGTAGTTATTAACAGAACGTATACGGTGCTACTTTTACAACAAGAATGTCAAACTCATTTTTGTCATTGGTCACTCATATCGTGAGTTATAGTGACAGTTCCTCACAGTGTGACATTTTGTGTGTGACAGCATACAAATACAGCCAAAAAAAAAAAAACGTGCAAATGTTTAATCTCCTCATATTATTACAGATACAGATGTTCAATTAGAGTTCAAGTTACTGTAAAAAAAAAAAGGGCTTAATAACAAGTCAATTTTATTACATCACAGAAACCTGGCATTTCAACTTGGTGGTTTTTACTTATATACTTACATCAACTGTAAATATAAGATTATGAATACCACCTTTTTTAATGAATTAAAAAATGTGTACAGGTATACTGTATATGAATATACATGAATATTTACAACATTTCTGAATGTATTCCTGCAGGCAACGTGGAGCCAGAATTGCTTCACACTTACAGCCGCATTGATCCTTACGACACTTTGATCCTGTGCGTGCGTGTGGCTGTCCTCACCGCCGTCACACTCACCGTCCCCATCGTGCTCTTCCCCGTAAGTTTCCACTTTCTTCCTCTTGGAGGCTACCGTACAGCACAGTAATGTGGCTAATCTCATTTTGCCTGGCTGTGTGCGTGTGTGTGTGTGTGTGTGTGTGTGTGTGTGTGTGTGTGTGTGTGTGTGTGTGTGTGTGTGTGTGTACACAGGTGCGCAGAGCCATCCAGCATATGTTGTTCCCCACAAAGGCTTTCAGCTGGCTGCGTCACATCGCCATCGCTCTGGTTCTACTCATGCTTATCAACATGCTGGTCATTTTCGCCCCCAACATTCTGGGCATCTTTGGAATCATCGGTTAGTACATATTATTCAAAGCTATATCGTACTACAGTAATATCAATATCGGCTTTCTCCTAAGTGGAAGCTCTATACTCACAGGCCACATTAGGTACACTTACACAAACGCTCTCCCTTTTCTTTAGTGCTTTTCTTTATTAGGCTCACAAGTCAGCTGTAACATGTCCCAAGTGACTCTGGTAAACCTGGATTGGTTACCACCCACTCACACTGGTAATGACCAATCATGGTTCACCCTCAGAAAACAGATGAGCCGTGATTGGTCGTTACCTGAGCAACTGTAATGTCATTTTCGGTTGACAGGCCATGGCAAAATGGCCGCCGCCTGTGATGGCCGGTTGGATTTTGCGCCTTAACTCATATTCCACAAATGTGATATGAATCGAAATGCAGTGTTTAGAAAGTGCACAGAACATATTATTGTGAAAAAAAAATAAAAATAAATTGGGTGGAGGGTTGACTTCCCCTTTAATATCTTTGCAAAGCTACTTTGTAATGTATAATATACAGCTGTATCTAAATTAGTATCGTACTTTAGGATTATGATTTACTTATTGTGTCTGTGTTTACAGTCTGAACTGAATTTGACATTATTCGACCCGTTCAGTACCCCTCTGTGGAAATCAAAAACGTGACCATTGCATATTGACAGAGAAAAGGGGGAAGGAAAAAAATGTCTGCCAAATGGAGTCAATATTACTGTGCCACTTATTTCACAGAATTGGGGTCATCTTTCTCTGGCCAGGTGAAAGTTGAAAGTGTTTCCGTTTACATACTGTACTGCCAAGGGCATTTTCAAGGCAGCCGATAGCTTGACAAACACGCAGGGGTCCAAACATAGAGTGCCTTTTAACATACATCAGTGGTATAGCGGGATAGAAGCCGAGTTACCTGTCAACAACAATACTGGCAGAGAGACGACCTTGAACAGACTTTGACCCTTTCGGGTCATCAGCGATAATACAGGCAATATTTGTGTTTTGTTGGGTGCACTGAAGAGCACTACTGATGTCCTCACAACACATTTGGAACACTTTTTCCCAAAAAAAAAAAGAGTGGTCAAAAAGTATCAGGATGTACCAAATTAATCGACTTTACTCCAAAAAGACGTGAGGGTTGTCATTAGAGCAATACTTTTAGCTTGTGCACACTTATCCAACCAGCTTATTGTTCATTTTTTATTTGGTTTTGTATTTGTCCCACTTTTTTCACTTATACTCTTTTGATTATAATTTGTAACTTTTTGTGGAAAACTTTTCAAAATTATTGCAAAATGTCATGAATTTTGGAAACTTTCTACGCGAATGCACATGAAACAAAATAACATAGTTGTACATTAAGTGAGCTACTCACCACTTCAAAAAAATGTCAAGCCAATCTGCTGAAAATCGACAGCTACCCAGGAAGCGGGCTAGCAAAGCAACCCGGCTATTTTTTTAGTGCGCACATATTGAGACTGTGTGAGTATTACTAAGAACTTGTTTACAGTGCTGAAATACTGTGCTGCTAATGTTTGTTGCACACTTTTATGCTTTATGTTTCCAGGTGCCACGTCTGCTCCTTGCCTTATTTTCATCTTCCCCGCTGTCTTCTACATCCGCATTGTTCCCAAAGAAAGCGAACCCATGAGCTCTCTTCCCAAGATCCTGGTGAGATCAGTTAGACCTGTTCCACTGTCTCGATCGTGTGAAGCCTCCGGCGATGCATTGATGCCATTCCCAACTTTTTTATTATAGGCCGCTTGCTTTGCCGCCTTGGGTGTCTCCTTCATGATAATGAGTCTCAGCTTCATAATAATCGACTGGACGTCGGGAAGCGGCAGTGCCGGCGGGGGCCACCACTAAAACCTGCGTGAGTGTGTTCGGGGACAGAGGAGCAACTGCTGGCACGTAAACATGCCAAGCAAAATGTCACACTTGTATTGATGGAGCTGAAATAACGTTTTACTGCAATGTTATTTATACACATACATTCACTGGCCACCTGATTAGGTACACCTGAGAATGCGCAGGCATCTCAGCGGCATTGATCATTTTATGAGTCTATGGGGGTGGACTACACTGCGTAACATTAACAGAAGTTTTCACACACCCTAGTTGGATCCAGGGCATTTAACCACAAATACTGTAATAAGCATATTTTTAAATGATCACCTCTTTTACTTTTATTATCCTTGCCAACGCAAATATTTTGTGACAGATCTAATTTGACTGTGGCCAGTGAGTGTACCAGAGCAGAAATAATGCTCTTTAATTTCAGGAATTAACTCATGCTGCGATCAGTTTTGCGCTAATCAAGCCACGTTACCCACAAACAACGGCAGCCGGTACTGTAAAAACAAACATTGTATACATTTCTAAAGTGTCTAATTAAAAAACAAAAAACAAAGGCTAAATTATTCTCTCGCGTTCAAGTTGAGGAAAGACATTCAAACAGGAGTGTCTACTGTCTATTTTATGGAACTGCTCTTTTTAAATTCAAAAGAACTATATTTAACGACTCGTCAAGTTATATGCTCAGAAGCATTATGTATGATTTAGTTTTGATTAATCTTATGCCAAACTGACTATATATATATATATAAATTTTTACTTTAACAACTGCTCATCACTCTTTATACAACTATGATTACACAACTATCTGTGACCTTATACTGCATAGACAGTTCTGGACAAAATTCTTTATTACCCGAGTCAAATTTTGAGTTTAAAGTGAAATCTTAAAATGTTGAATCTTTTAAGTGGGAGTGATATAAGAAAATGCCAAACGACACTAAGATGCAAAGAAAAAAAAACGCCAAGATGTCCAAAATTTTTCAGAGTCAACTAATCCGTTCAACGGTAGTTGCTTTACGGTTTGTACTTTTTTTATGCTGTCTACAGACAAACAGATACTGTAGTTGTTCATACTAATGATGTCCTCTTGAGGGTAAGCGGATTAGAAAACTTTTCATTTTTGGGGGAGGTCACTTTCTTGTTTCATTTACAGTTCAAAGACGAATTCAACTACGCTCAAAAAAATGTAATGACGGTCTGAGTCATGGTCTTAACTTTGACTCAAATATCCTACTATTCACAAGTAAGTCCCATTTATGACCTTTTAAATAAGCATTATGGTCTCTCAGATATGAGAGATAAATCAGAGACATTTTTTAAGGGAAGGATGAGTGAATGACAAAAGCATCACTTAAGCGAGCATGTGTCTGCTAATAGTCTTGATTTGTTGTTGATGCAGTGGTTTGAGATACATTTTAAGATCAAAATTCCATTGCTTGTCTCTTGAAGTGAAATCCTTTCCACAATAGTCTTTTTGGTATCCCTACTCACCTGATGTCGATGATTTTGACTTCAAGATGGCGCCGCAAGAGTGGCTGCCTTTCCAGCAGCCCCTATTTTTTGTTCTTCTACTTCTTCCTTTCATAACTTTGCTGCTGGGAATTGGGAATTTCTCCTTTGCGAGACTAATAAAGGTTTTCTTATCTTATCACCTGTTCATCTCAAACGTAATTAATTTAGGGTTGTGGATCATGTTATCATTGGGGTGACATAGCGCTAACAACATGCATATACTGTATGGACTGCTTTTGCTGTTTGGAGTTGTCTTTTTTTTTGTTTGTTTGTTTTTTGATGGGAATACAGTACATACAATATAGTTTCAAGTGTAAATGAACAAAGCAAATGAATGCATATCATTTTTGTAAAGATCTATTTTCCCCCCCAAGATATACCGCTTGTGTCCAAAAAGGACTTTATATTCAGATGCCAGATTTTATTTATGTATATCAAATCTATTATTTTTAGCTCTAGCCATTTAGATTCATACTATGAAGATATTTTCACAGATCAATTTTGAACAACTCAAGGAAATCATTGTCTGTCCCTTACAATGTATTTGCAGTGTTTGAGTTCAGTCTTGTGTTGTGCAAGAGAGTTCTTTATTTGAAGGGACAAAACCAAAACGACAACAAACTACCTACCGCTTGAAAAAAACAAAACAATGCCTTTAACCTTTGAACACAGAAATGCTGCAAGGTCAGTGAATAGAAAATGTCAAACATGCAATTCCTGTTCCTAAATATGTTTTTGTAGCTGACGTTACAATACTCTCGTCTCTGGAAGTGACACATAGTTTATGAATAGCTTTTGGGGATTGAGACTTGGCTTTATGTTGATGATGTGTATAAATGTAAACATTTTCTATTTGTGAGTCATACTGCATTTGCCAAAGTAAAGGTGTAAAGTGTAAATAGCAGGCTTTAGTTTGACAATAAAATATAATGGTTAATGGGGTTGGTTTTTTCCATCAAAGCTTGTGTCATCTTTTCAGTCTTGTACTCGAACTTTTTTTTATTATTGTTGATTAAGATGATGATAATTACTACTACTACTACTACTACTACTACTACTATGAATTTTCAGTTGTCGCCATATACTCAATCCTCCTGAACCCAAAAAATTAGAACAGCAATTTGAATCTCACTCAGATTTAAAAAAAAAATAATAATAAATTATAGTCTATATTTTACCCCTTTCATGCACCCTGTAACGGTCCTGATAACATGATAAGCTGTTCACTGTAGTAACCACTTTCCCTGAAAGAGTTACATATAACTACACTTGTTCCATCGTACGTTTTAGAACATTGACAGTTATGGAAAATATCTCAGAGGTACAAAACAAAAGCTGCACAATACAAAAATGTTATGTTTGTACAGAAACTGCTGGTCTCAATTCATTCTAGATTTTTTTTCTGATTACAATGTTCTCAATTTAGTTTTGCCAATCTTGCCACAGTTACTTTGCAAAGGTTACTCAAGTTACTTTAACGAACTTGCTTAAACCACTGCGGTGGTGGTGGAAGAAACTACTCATTGAAATCCTGGCATCTCCTTCAAGTTAAAGTAAGTACAGACTGCAAAGTAACATTTTGTGATTTTGAAGAGTAACTCTAGCCTGATGACTAGACTGGGAAAAGTCACACGTTAGATCAATCGTTACTGAAAATGTCCACATCTTAGAGTAACGCATTACCGGCATCACTGAGTTTTGAGTCTGTTGCCTCACATTCAGCATACATTGATCTTTATTTAAGACAGGGTAACATTTAGTCCCACAATAGGGAAATTTAGACATGAATACAAACACTCATTTTATTGGCAAAAATTTAATATAGGTACTGTATACTGTATTGTCAACTGAAAGATAAATAAGTGGCTTCATTTAATCTGTAATATCGAGTTCAATTAAAAAATACTGTAGCTGTAAAAGCAAAGTGTGGAATTCGTACTGTAGTGGGCATTTCTGATTGAGAAACGACCGAGATCGGTCTTTTGGCAAAAGTAACCTTGAGTGGTAATCTATGATTGTCCACTAGAGGCCGCTGTTTGTTAACTTCCCGCTCTTTCTTTGAAATAGCCTTCGTCTTCCGTCAGAAAAATACTCAAGCACAAACCTGCATGAAAAATCTTCCCAAGTACAGTAATGAAATATTTGTACTTCCTTACCTCATACCGCTGCTGCGTTATTGAAATGTACTTCAAACGAACGAGTCAAATCAGACATAGCTTTATTTTAATGGATAAACAGAAAACTGGCCTAGAAAAAGTTGAAACTCAGAACATAACTCGCTAGAATTCTGAAAAAGACTGATGTTATTGAGTTAAGATATCGATCATTTTCATGTGTATGTGTGTTTCGTGTCATTGTTGTTGGACTAGTTCGCATTCCTATTCAATGAGAGTGTCAGTTTGATTGAGAATGTGTGTCGAGGCCTCGGGCATAGTCTGCTAATTGCCCAGAGACAGGCTAGGTTAAAAGAAAATGAAACCAAGATTGAACATTTCAAAAATTTAAACCATTAACCTGTACGACATAAATGAAAATGAACGAATCGTTAAGAGAAGGGCTGTAAAAAGAAACAACTGAGATAATACGAGGGGTCACTATCAAGTGAACGAACCTGCTCGTTATTTCTTTGTCCGCATCTGATCACATCAACCTGCCCTTTTAGCGGATCAGCCAGTCAGATGACCTCTGCCACCTATGTGCTTCCCAGTGTTATGTCATCAGCGTGTGTATATTTACCGGTAGTTGAGTGTCTTGAATGTCCACTTCTTGTGCCCGCGTGTGGTCTCGTGGCCTTGTCACATGACATGTTGCCTGTTGTGGTGAGTCACTGTTTTGGGGTTATTTTGGTTATTGAGTCATGATTCTGCTGCTCAAGTGATGTTTTTATTTTGCCTTTTTGTTCATAAATACATGTTTGAATATATCCTGTCTTGCCTCCCCTGCGTCCCCAGCACTTGGGTCCGCCGACCTTGTTTGCCTGCGCTCCACCATGACGTACCTTGACTCAAAGACCAATGTGTTCAAATCAAATTTATTATTCAACGAAACACGAGACAAAAGTTTTTTTTTCATCCCAAGTAGACTTAATGTTTCTTACAACTATATTTAGAGGAGCCTTTTAAATCAAAAGGGTTTTAATTGAACTCTTCATTTGAAAAGATTGGGATGAACAACATGCATCCCCAATATACATCCATCCATTCATCTTCTATATACGGATTAGCCCAAGCCTCACCAACATAGGTCTCCGCAGGCACCAGGTTAACCGTGAGAACGACATAAGTAGCCCCCAGAGCTTTTCATAAAATAGCTCACCAGTGATAGGACATTATGATTTTTTTTTTGAAGCAATGTTGTCAAAATGCTCATTTTAAAAATATAAACACTGGCAGAGATGTATGAAAAACGAAAAGTATTGCACAATATTATTCTACCTGTTTTTTAATTATGGTGAAACGTCATTAACATACGTGACCAATGTCTGAAAATGAATATCATTATTTATTAATAACAACACATATTTTTAAAGGTAATTGGGGCAAATTTGTTATTTCTAATCAGTATATAAGAAGTAGCTTACACTCTCATAAAGGTCGGCGACCCCTGGCTTACCCTGTTCATTTTCGCAGGTACTGCAGTTCCCTCCCACGGAAATCGTGTATTTATTTTTCATCTTTCGGTTTTAGTTTGTCAATAAATGCAATTATGAACTGTTGTTTCCATGTCACTGAGTAATTAGCGTTTGCCTGGCAACTTTCTGGGTTAAACCTGACTTCAGCAACCTGATGTGTGACAAGCAGGAAAGAAAATGCATGCACTTTTTTTTTTTTTTTTTTGTTCTTCGTTCCTTACACACTCGTGAGCAGCTGATAGACAATTCAAAGAAAAAGAAGATTGCTCAATGCTGAATAGGAAACTAAAGAGAGCAACGCTTGATTGCACTTGTAAACTTGTCTGACTGCATTTGTGTCTCAGGAGAACTTGTTTCTGTCCAAACATTAAATGCCACCGTTGCATGACGTGGCTGCTTTCCGGCTCTTCCTTTTTTCGACTATGCTCAAATATTCTGTCCTGTTCTATTCTATAAACTGACTGCATTTTTTTATATTATTTATGATATTAGATTGTACCTGTAGTTAACAAAAACTAATGAAATAACTAAAGTGAAAATTGAAAAAACATTTTCATGAAAGATGTCAAATGTAAAAATTAGCTATAATATAATAACTAGCTGAAAGTATATTTTACCTTAATAAAACTCACAAAAACTGATGGTAGTTGATTATCTAAATATTATTTGTCAATTAATTTCATTCATGTGCTTTTGCGGTTGATTTTAAATGTATTAATTTTGGTGTTACTGTACAGATGTAAAGAATTCAGAAGGTTGAACAGTTGTTTGGGAGTTTTACTTTACACAGTACTCAGTGGCTTTTTTTTTTTTTTCACTCAACCAGTACTCCACATGTGGAAAGAGACCAAACTAATACTAAAACTAAAGACTAAAATAAACAAATCACTTTTAAAAAATAACTGATAAAATCGAACAAACCCATTCTTAAAACAAATGGAAAGCAAGTGAATAGAAAATACAAAAGTCAAAACAAAATAAAATCTAGCTAGATCACACTCACACCTAGGGAACATTTAGAGTGTTCAATCAGCCTGCCATGCATGGTTTTGGAATGTGGGAGGAGACCAGAACACCCAGAGAAAACCCAAGCAGGCCCACGGAGAACAGGCAAACTCCAAACAGGAAGGCCGGAGCCGGGATCGGACCCACGCCCTCTGCACTGTGAGGTCAACGCGCTCACCACTGGATCTCCGGGCCGCCCTTAAAAGTAAATACACATTTTAATCTTTTCTATTCCGGCAGCATGGTGAGCGACTGGTTAGCATTCCGGCCTCATGTTGCAGAGGCCCAGGAATCAATTCCGGCTCCAGCCTTCCTATGTGGTGTTTGCATATTCTCCTCGTGACTGCGTGGGTTTTCTCAAGGTACTCCGGTGTCCTCCCACATTCAAAAAACACGCACGTAGGTTAATTGATCACTCTAGATCAGTGTTTTTTTTTAACCTTTTCAGAGGTACTGAACCGCACCAGCATTCATCGAACCCTTCATTAGTAAAAAAAAATATATATATATATTTTATACAAATTCAAAATATTAAAAAACACATTTCTTAAAAACAGAAAAAAGTAAATAAAATTTCAAGGGATAAGTATACTTTTTTTTAAACGTACTATCGTGACAGTCACACGTTGACTACGAAGCAAACTAAATTTCCCACAGCACTGATTGGACAAGCAATGTAACGTGATCATCGGCAGCCAGCGATGGCCAAGTGGGCGTGTCATGACTAATTGACATGCTCTGTCGAACCCCTAGGGTTCAATCGAACACAGGTTAAGAACCACTGCTCTAGATTGTCCTCAGGTGTGATTATGAATATGAATGTTTGCTTGTCTATGTGTGCCCTACAATTGGCTGGCAACAATTTCAGGGTGTAGCCCACATGCTGCCCAAGGACAGCTGGGATAGGCTCCAGCACGCCCGTGACCCTCGTGAGGTGAAGCGGATTAGAAAATGGATGCTTTCGATGCCATTCAAATTCAGTTAAAGATCAACAACAACCCACAAAAACTGTTGCTTCTGCTACGTTAATTCCTAGAAGTACGAGTTCCTTTCGTTAAGCAAGAACTTCTGGTTTCTGGTAAAGTTGTTCCAAAATTCCTTTCAGTGAGCGTGACGACAGTCATGACGGCTCCACTGTGCTACGAGTGCTAAATAAAGTAGCAGCACTGCCAAAGCTGGGCTTAAAAAAAAAAAAAAGTTGGGAGTGGAGTAGTATTGATGTGAGGGAAACATGACTTAATTTCAGTAAAATATACTGCCTGGTTAGGATGCCTCCCTGATGAGTTTTTGTGTGTGTTACATAATTCTGGGAGTTCTTATTTCAAGTACATACTCATAATGTGTAAATAAATCTGAATAACTAGGGTTAGGGTTTTCGTTAGGATAGGTAGGGATACTTATAATTCCTTATGAATATTTGTACGGGGGGAAAAAACTGCTTGAATGAAGGGAAATGCTGTTTCACCAAAACTGCCTAGTAATATATATATATATATATATATATATATATATATATATATATATATATATATATATATATATATATATATATATATATATATATATATATATATATATATATATACAGACGCTCCCCAGCTAACGAACGAGTTACGTTCCGAAGGATCGTTCGTTAGCTGAATTCGTTCGTAAGTTGCTTCAGTGCTATATTTTGTATGTTTAAGGCTTATATAAGTATGTTTAAGGTTTATATAAGAATAATAAAATGAAGTTTAACTTACTTTTGGAAGATGTACTCGAAGGCTTAAGAAATTGAGGGTCCAAGAGAAGATGAGGGTTGACGAGTCCTTGGAGGGTGTAGTTGAAACTGGCCGAAAGAAGCGATCTGACGACGTTTTCTTCTTTTCTCATCATAAATGATGCAGTAGCACTGTATAGAATCATTCATTTGATTTGCACACAACTTTTTTCGAACATTTTTCGACATACCTGTACCCGCAAAATGTTCGTATGTACCGTTTGTACGTAACTCGGACGTTCGTAAGTTGGGGAGCGTCTGTACACATATAATCATCTCATCATATTGTAACACAAACACAAGTGGCCCTGCATGTGTTTGTTGGAAAATAGTAACAACCAGAGGTACAACTACAGTATTTTTTATTGTTAAGAAAGGTTGGGGGGAAATGCTCCTAATATCTGTTAAAAGTGAAGAAAATCTGCACATTTGCTGCAGATCCATCCATTTTATAA
>CAAKHF010021503.1:0-17922 GCA_901007745.1 Hippocampus kuda
GTAGTGGATCTGTGCACATGGCCCATGTAACGCATGTAAAAGCAATTAACTCCTTCAGTACCAGCCAATTCTGGACCAAGTCTGAAAAGACGTTTAAAACCGTCTTTGGGAGTGAATGAGTTAAGTGTGACAACTGTAACTAAATAATATTGGTGACTCACCTGCACACAGTTGGATTCAGGCAAAGCATCACACTGCAGCTTGCTGGGCCAGGACAGCCGTTTGGCTTTGAGGGTGGCATCGCACTCGCTCTTCACCTTGTTGCACAAGGCCCTGCACGGCTTCGCGCGGGCGTCGTCTTCCGAGCATTCTGGGAAGGCCACGCGGCACAGGAGAACGGCGGCGTTTGGTGAGCAGCCCGACTCCACGATCTGACTCAATTGCTGTACGCTAAAGCCCTGCACACCGGCCGGGTACCGGCTGGTGCCGTAGCCCACGTTTCGGCAGAAAGAGGCGGTCAGCGGCCGGCAGCTGAGATGATCGTCCTTGGCGCCGAACGTCCTGTATAGAGACGGTAGAACCAACGTCACTAGGAACAAACGCAACATGGTTGTCGTCTCTGATGGCCAGCTCGAGAAATACAAAGTCAACTCAACTGTTGTTCAACACTAGAACACAGCTACTCTGTTGGTGGACTTCAACCTGCTTGCAACATCGACTTAGCATCGCGCGCCTGTGTTTGTATTGGGGGGCTAAGGGGGCTAAAGGTGGTCGTGGTTGGAGGGAGGTGGGGGTTTTCACCAATGAACGCAAAACAAACCATGACAGATTCACAACCCCAAACTCGTTTTTTTTTTTTTCTTGGTTGGACGACAGCAGCCATGCTTAAGCTCGACACGGCATGAAGTCTGTCTAGTTTTACCATGCAAATAAAATCTGTTGGTCTCTTCTGATTTAGGTCAGTAATGAAGCTTTGTAATGAATCACAAAGACAGGTTTTCCGCCTGTGTGATTTATTTACATCCATTGCAAGATTAAAAAAAAAAAAATAAATAAAGTCCACAGCCCACAGTATTATGTTGTTTAAAAACCTCCAAAAAGTGAGGCTATTAGCTTGAAGTCCTCATCCTGTACAGTCCTTTGAAGACTTTTATTCCGGAGTCTTCTGAGCCACCAGCACAAAATTCCTCGGAGAAAATTTTGGGTCGAAAAGAGGAACCAACTGACTGCGCAACCCTGCGGAGACAGAACGAACCATTAGTCGGAACTTGATTGTCGACAGACCCGTTTAAGGCGACTGCGGCTCACCGTTCTCCTGCAGGTAGATGATGCGGTCCAACAGCACCAGCGTCTCCACCACGGGGGCCAGCAACAGCGCCAGGCTGAAGAAAACCACCACCCGGCCCTGCTGTGCTAGCATTGCGTCCAAGCGTCCCTTGTCCAAAAGCAGGGAAGCGGGCAGGCCCACCCGGGCCAGACCTAAGTGGGCATACCTGACACGCAACATGGTGGAAAAACATCAGGGGATTTTGATGGGTTTTTTTCCTCACTATTCTAATTCTATTTAAGAGCTTTATTTCAATCAAATTAACATTGGTGCTAATTTAAAAGATTGTGCTGTATAATACCGTCAGTCACTTTCATGATTTTTTTAAATTAAATTCAGGGTGGCACGGTGTCCACTGGTTAGCACGTCCGCCTCATAGTGAAGAGTTGCACGGTTCGATTCTAGGCCTCGGCCTACCTGTGTGGAGTTTGCGTATTCTCCCCGTGCCTGGGTGGGTTTTCTCCGGGTATTCCGGTTTCCTCCCACATTTCAAAAACATGCATGGTAGGGTAACAGAACACTCTAAATTGTCCCTCGGTGTGACTGTGAGCATGAATGGTTGTTTGTCTATGTGTGCCCTGCGAGTGGCTGGCAACCAGTACTGCCTGAAGACAGTTGGGATAGGTTCCATCTGGATGGATAATTAAATTAAAAATTCTTTGTGTGGCATATTGATGATGGGATAGGCTCCAGCACGCCTGCGACCCTCGTGAGGATAAGTGGTTCAGATGGATGTTGGGAGTGTACCAAATGTTTGTAGATACTTGGTCGACTCACTCATCGAAGGTCAACAAGTGGGCTTTCTTCAGCGTCTGTATTCCCGCCCTGCGCAGATCGGGCCTGCTGTCCGTGATGACGACCTCCAGTGCGGCGCGGTAGCAATGCGTCCTCAGCAGCGCGCTTTCCTCGCGCAGCCTCACCACGTAGTCCTCCATGGCGTGACAGGCCCCCTCCCGTGCCTTGTAGGACAGCTGGTGTCCCGGCAGCCCTCGCACGTGCACGCTCATCGGGTAGCCGAAATCCCGGACACGGGGCTCGGGGTCTAACTGTGACGTATTGGGGGGTCTGAGCACGCCTGGAGGGGCGGGCTGTCCTTTGGTGGTGAGCTTCATGTAGCAGCACGACACCGACGTGATGGCGCGTATGTGAGGACATTTGACGAAATGGCGGAGGAGAGTGGGGCTGAGGTCCCCACACGCATGCAGACTAGTGAGGACCATGTCTCGCTGGACGTCTCCCTCGAGGACTGCTGCATCTGCAGTGTGCTCAGGGGACCAGAGTCTCTTTTTACAAGGAGCAAAGGAATCTTCGCCATCAGCGGGGTCTGTGCCCAGCTGCTGCATGAAGACCTCCCAGGATGCCTTTGGGTCCACCCAACCTGCCACATGGCGAGGACACGCCTGTGATGATGACGGCTCAGAGGCAAACTTCTAATTAGAACAAAGAAGGACAGAGCATTTGAGATGCCAGGTTACTTGATGAGAAGTCTAAATGCTAATTCGTAGCGAATTGAATGCTAAGATTTGACAATTTATTTCATTTTTGATTTAAATTACCTTTTTTTTCCGCCTCTCTTTGTCCAAGGCACACAGCAGCTGTCCATCAAACTTAGTTGCCATGGCAACAAGGGCAGGGTCGGCCTCGATGGCCGTCACTGACAAGCCAAGCCCGAACGACAGAAACCGAGTCAGGTGACCCTGTTGCCGGAGAGAGGAAGAATGTTGACTTAACGGCAGGATTTTCAATATTTTATAGTTTACATACAGTATTCATTTTATGATGTCACATTACCTGTCCAGAACCAACATCCACGACTCGGTTGCACTCAGTCTGTTCGCAAAGTTTCTGAACCAACTGAAATGCAATCAAATAATTTGAATGAAGCACTTTTTAATCACGATTGACATCCTGCTTACAATAAATGACAGTTCTTGAGTACCGTGCCCAGCTTGCGGATCTCGTGTTGCTTCTTGGGCTTGACGTGCTTGCGGAAGGCGTGTGCCAGCAATGAACTCTGGTTCTGGTTCTCCTGAAACTCTTCGGGTTTGGCCTGAGCGTCCGGGCGGGTTTGTGACCGCCGGGAACTTCTGGGAAAGGCAAGGGAATGAGCGGTTGCCCGGAAAGCCAAGAGGGACAGAGGCCACACGCTCGAATACCTGAAGAAGACGTGGATCGAACCAGATGACAAGGATAATAACAATTTCATGTTTGTTTTGTTGTGTTCATGCAAACTACATAATGCATTAAAAGAATACACAAAACCTGATTTGATTTGTGGCTAGTTGCTGTTATTGAAAAACTGTCTTTACAAGGGTCGTAAAGGTCAAGAAATCTAGCTCCAAGCCTGGCCTATATGCTAACAGGAGCCATAAACGGCAGGTGCATTACACTCAACCCGCCCCCGAAAACTGATTGATTTCAAGTGGAGTGTGATAAGTGTGTCGTAATAGCAATATAAATAGTAGTAATACTGAGATAAGTTGCTAAGAAGGGCTGTTATTTGCTCACACCTTGTGCGTTACAGTCCTTGTTTGTCTTTGAGAAAATCTCAGCCAAGACAGTGAGGTTAGAATCTACTAAAGCGTCTTTTTGTATAACGTGTACAGTATGGGTGTACCTCCTGTGTCCATGTCCCGCATCTAGCAGCAGCTCTGCTATTTGATAATAGGACAAATGCTGCAGAACAGACTGCCAGCTGACAGGCAATTTGTGCCACAAATCTTCAGTGAAGAACTCCTTTAATAAACACAATATGAAGAAGCCGGTGAGAGGAGATAAAGGAGAGCGTTGAAGAGTTACATTATATGAGACAAATGTTACTCACAATGACATATGACTCGGACAAGTATGTATACTGTGATAAAAATGAAGTGATTCTTTTGGCGAGCTCTTTCTGTTCCTGTGCGGAAAGACTTAGGTTTGAACTGTTCCACATTTTGTCGTGATGTTGTCCCTTCACTCGAACATGCAAATCCGAAGCTAGCGAAAAGCTAACCACACACACGAGCCATTCTTGGATTAAACGCGAGTTAAAATATCGAGTGCGCGAACCCACGCCTCTCGTAAAGTATTCGTAGACATATTTGAATGATATAACGTTGTTTATCCAGTCACGGTGACGACAATCACGCGGAGTTGATGATGTTTTTAGCCGCTAGCTGCCAAGTTAACTTTCCAAATGAACACTGGCGCGTTCAATGTCCTCCGGTATATTTGAGAGGTTTTACCCTTTAAAGGCACAACAAAAGACAGACCAAATACAAACAGGACATACGTAAAGATTGGATAGATTACGATCCTACAATGTATTGATAATTAAATGACATCACTGGAGTTTGTCACATGGTTATTATGTTTGCATGAATATGTAGTTCTAGACAAATTGTTTTCCCTGAAGGCAGCACAACCCGGTAGTAGATATTTGTCATTTGTTCAAAACGCCGGTTTCCACAATATGCTACAGGTCTATTTTTTTCTTCTTTTCTTAATACACAGTCGAAGTTGATATTTCATTCATGTCCAAAACATGTTATAGGCTGTTGTCAGATGTTATGTATGTGCCACGTGTGACGATTTATATTCCGTAAATGAGAGTAGTAGTACGCCCGTTAGCATTAGCTAGCATCGCCATGCTTACATTGACGTCAAAATCGCAGTGTTGACAATCATAACAATACTTATAGGGGATAATCATTTTACGATTTTCAAACTTTAAATTAGAAAAGTTGGAAAAGGAAATATAAAACAGTTCGGGGTCTCACGAATGAAATAGATTTTTACAGCGTCGTATTTCTTACCCTTGTGAAATTGACTCATTTTAGGGGCACACAGTGAGCCGGCCCTCACTCTGCCTTATAAACGACTAAGCCAGTTATGACACCCCCACAAATGGTTCAAAATCTCCTATAAATGCCACAAGGTGGTGGCAAAGCACTACTTTTGTCAAAATGGAAGCTCCTCAAATCACATGTTACTCCATCAGATGACAGAAAGCACTAGTTTTGTATAAATGAAGCAGTACAACTCTTCAGCATAGTTTTTCTTGGTGGCAATGCACTATTTTGTCTAAATGAAGCTCCTCAATTGACTCCAATGTAGTTCCTTCAGCAAATTTACGAATGTTGAAAAGCTAATATTACTATGGGAGGATTGGGTGTATGATACCTTAAATAAATGTTTTACACTTCTTTTTGTCACAGCTCATATCCTCTAAAATATTTTCAGCTGGAATGTACATGAGCTGACCAAATAGCTGTCAAGATGTCAGACATCATGCTCAATGTGTGCCTGTCTGGAGACTCTTCCTCATCCGGAGCAAAGACGACAAAAAGGATGCATCAAAACAAGACGGAACAACACAATGTGGCGCATAAATTCAAGAAACGGAAAAGGAAGAAGTTCACAAAGACATCAGAACAAAGCATCATGTCCACACAACGTCCATCCTGTCATCCCGCCACATCAAACCAGGTTCTACCTCATGCAGGGAGCTCCAGCGAGCCTTCGTCACACCAGCAGCAGCCTTTGACCGCCATGGACGCCCACACCAAACCACCAAAACAAAACTTGAAACCAATTTCGGTCGGCAAGTGCCAATCATCCGGCATACCCTGCAAGTACCTTGCTATGGACTGCGAGATGGTGGGCACAGGTCCCAAAGGAAGCGTCAGTCAGCTAGGACGTTGCAGCATCGTGTCCTACGAGGGCGACGTGGTGTATGACAAGTTTGTTAAGCCCTCGGTTCCTGTCACCAACTACCGCACGCGATGGAGTGGCATTCGCGCCAAGGACCTCAGGAAAGCCACACCCTACTACCAGGCCAGAAAGGAGGTGACCGATACGTCATTTCCTCAATGATTGAATCTTAGTGTCCTAATACTTTTGACCAACCTCCACAATTTGCTCACTTTTAACATCCTGTTGCTGTCCCAAATGTTTTGTGCAAAATCCATAATCTTCCCTCTTTAGTTATACTAGTACTTTTATCCCAACTCCAGATTTTCTTTCACTTTTAACTTCCTCTTGCCGTCTCAGTTGTTCTGCGTTGAACGTCTTACCCAAAGGAAAAAGAAAACACCATGTTTTGTAATTGACCAGATTTTACATACCTCAAAGCCCTACGGGGCTAATATTCAATTGCCATTTCCTTCATGTAAACAATATGCACCCTTATAACAGCCCTGCATACTATCATGTCATGTTTTTAAGATAAGATAAGATAAGAAAACCTTTATTAGTCTCGCAATGGAGAAATTCCCATTTCACAGCAGCAAAGTTATGAAAGGAAGAAGTAGAACAACAAAATATAGGAGCTTGTTTTAACACGTTCCTCGATCCCACTCGACAGATCCTGAAGCTTCTGGCGGGCAAGGTAGTGATTGGCCACGCTGTCCACAACGACTTCCAAGTCCTGCAATACTCACACCCGGCCGCCTTGACGCGGGACACGTCGCGCATCCCGCTGCTCAACCGGCGGGCTGGCTTTGAGGAGAAGGTGTGCGCTTCACTCAAGAGGCTCACCAAGGCCATTTTCAATCGCGACATCCAGGTCAGAATCTCACAAAATCAATCAAGTGATTTAAAAAAAAAAAACGAATGACTCATCACGGCGACCGATCGTTGCACCTTCAGACGGGGCATTGGGGCCACTCATCGGTTGAAGACGCACGGGCCACCATGGAGCTCTACAAACTGGTGGAGGACGAGTGGGAGAAGAAGTTGGCATTGGGAAAGCAGTAGTAGCAGCCGATTGGCTCATTCTACAGGCTCCACCCACTCACTTGCTACTTTAACTGCTGCTGCCAGTTTGATTTAAGGTGATCAATACGTATAACATATTGTCAACTCACTAGGAAGGCAGTGCCGTCTTCCTTCTGGTATGATGTTTAAAAAAGAAATAATAATCATCATATGGACAAATGTGTGACTGAGCACCAATAGATGCATCTTTTAGATCACAGGTGTTTGTTATGTAAAAAAAAATCTACCAGGATAAGTCAATTCAAAATTGTGAATGATTCTTTTTCTTTTACTTCTTGTTCTTCTTCTTCCTCCTATGGTGATGATGATGTTTTCTATTATTATTAGTGTGACTGTTTTTATTATTTTTGAATATATTATGTCAAATAATTAACACCATGGCAATGTTTTAACTCATTTCAACATTTTCATCTGTTGTACAAATATAAGAGAAGTGAAGCACTGTATAAGACAGTATAACTGAATGCAGGTAATATAGAGAAAAAGTACTCAGTCTTTTGGTATGGGAGTCTCCTAATATGGCAGAGCTCAATTTAGAACAATCTTCCTTGCAAAGGTATTATATGCAAATTTGTCATGTTGTCAAGGCCTAGTTTCACTTGGGGAAATGTCAGAGCTCTGGACCCGGTCATTCCAACTCTTGAAGTCATTCTTTTATTCCTCTGGATGTCCTGCTATGCTCAAAAAAGGTGAAATCTAATTTGAGTAAAAAAAAAAAAAAGACTGTTCTCACCGAGCTTTACCATATACCTGGTACACGGACATTATGTTTTATTCGTAAAATGTCTCAAGGCCAAAATGTGAAACCGTTTTCTTATTTCAATATCCTTCTTCAACCTTTTTACACATTTCGTCGGATGATTTCCTCCGCATTAGGAAAGTAAAGTAGATTAAGAGCTTGTCTGCTGCATTCACCGGAATACTTGATTTCAATATAATATGGATTCCTGCTGGGTGAACTTATTGAGAGCATGAATAATTGCCACATGCGGTGCCAAGCCATGGGAGCTAATTCACTTTTTATTAGCCTCATGCAGGAATTTGTTCATGTTGCACATTGTTATCCAAGTAGCTTATTCACAGCGAGGAGCCATCCGGACAAAACATGTTGTCATGATGCCGGTTGACTTTTTATTGCCTACAGACTGCCATTAAATGTCATCCTTTCAATGTTATCACATTGAGGGCCACTCGGTCTGATTAAAAATCACTTTTGACTTCCTGCAGTTTCCCGATATTTTTGTTCTAACAGAACAATTTCTTCTTTTCACTTCGTAGATGTCCTAAGACTCCCAACGCCACAGTTTTTCCAATTACTAACATCTGTATGTGTCCCACTGACTTTTTCAGTTCACCATAGTAGTACTTTGTCCACTTGACCCAATTCTTTTGGCCAAACGTAAGTTTTTATCTGGGCGCTTTTAACTTCCACCCAAATACTTTTGAGCAAACTCTACTTTTTTTTTCCACTTGTCTTAATACTTGGAGACTTTGAAGTATTTAAACAGATTAGGTGACCACCACATGTGTTCCCATGAGGCAGCGGTGGTGGCATTTTTCCAGACAGGCAGGGAAGGATGTAATGGAGGTGGTACGGGTGAGGAGTTTGACTGGTCCTGGTTGTGCGGCCCCCTCTCAACCCCCCCGCCCTACCTCTCCTTTATCTCCTCTCACCGGAGCTGTCTGGATGGCCAGAACCAGCCTCCCCAAATCTTTGACTCTGGATCTGGAGCTCCACCTGAACAGGATGAAGTAAGTACTCTTTTCGGTGATTATATATGATAATAGTACTTGAGATACTTATAAAATATTGAGATGTTGTATTTGAGCGGGATATACATTCTGTACTAAGAGCATCATCACAATATGAGGATCCATTCATTGATGTTCTTCTCTTCTGTTATGTTGTAAACTAAATTGACCTCTTAGATTTATCATTAAAAATATATTTTTTAATATATATACCCAAAAATCAATTAAAATGCATTGCCAGGGATGCAATTGGCGGAAATAAAATGTGTACACACATACATGGTTATTTTGTAAACACGATTCATCTTCAAATTTGTATAAAAGTGTGGAAATTTATAAACTGGAACGATGATCTGCAATCAGTCACTTACCGGGCCACACAGACAGAGTAGGGGGTACTCTTTATTTTATTTTTTCCCTTTCCCATACAAAACATCAATGACTGGTTGCCGGTCCACAAAATATCGATACTACCATGGAACAGTCTCTGGCGGACGAGAGAGGACGAGTCCTAACAACGACAATACATTTTATTATTTTCGCCGTGTCATTCTCAGTGTGCCGGGGATGTCGCTGGTCAACATGACCTATAAAAGATAAAATACTGAAAAAAATCAGCAAGAGGTTAAAGGAGATGATAGGCTGAATCAGCATTTTTTTATCCCCTCCACAGTGGGTTATTTGAAAATTACTTCAATGTTTAACAGCTTTAACTGTTGTCACCATATTTTTGATATACTTGCATTTCAACAAATTGTTGGCCATTCACTCAAAATTCAAAGACTCAAGGTAACTTTCTCGCATGCTAATTCTCTTAGCTAGTTGGCTAGACGGCTGCTTAACTGTAACACAATCCTATTCCACAACAAAGGCTGGAATTCTTAATTGTACAAGTGAAGTCACATATCCCCCCCACCGCTTTCGTCTTCACATGACAGTTCCTGGCAAAGTGTGATTGGCCTCTTGTTTCTCTTTTCTCCCTGACAAAAAAAAAAAAAAAAAAGGCTATTGAGCCTGTTGTGATGTTTGTGCGTGCCTCCATGTTGCCTGGTGGCAACCTCTCCGCGACCACTCGGCCTCTCTTTGCACGCTCTGTTGCATCATAAAGCAAAACTGACGTTCTTTAGAAAAGTCATATTTAGCGAAATGTACATATATTTTTGGATTTATCTACAGGTATTTTCTTTGCCGTATCCCAACCATTTGATAGGTGCACTACTGCCACCAAATGATCTGGAGCTTGCCAAAAATCACGCCTATACTCTTCAATAGACGTGCGTCGCTCTTTATTTTAAATCATATTACTTCCAAAACAAAACAACATCTGTAGTACAATAGTAGTGGCCAAATTTGGGTACATTCACTTTTGTCAAAATAGTGTGTATTTTAATCATCAACAAAGAATAATCGAGCAAGAAAGTATCTACACAAAACTGATTACGCTGTATTTTAATACAGTAAATCAATGCAGTGGTGCAGGTTAAAAAAAAAAGGGTCCTAATGAATGTGTTAATGCGCGTGTAACCCAGACTGGCAAAGAACAAGTTAAGCTTCTTTTCAGGCCAAGAGAATAAATTAGGGGGGAAACTACTGGGAAAACGTTCCTTAACGGGAAGTTTTCTGGGATAATGCTGAGCTCAAAGAACTAAACGACATTAAATCTGATCTTGTCAGTCACTCAGTAGGGCTGACTTTTCAGTTCACACCTCCTAAGGACTTTTACGACCAATTAAAATTCATCGCACACACTGGGCTACTGAATTAAGATACAAAGATCGTATTGCTTTAGTGGTTTGTTGGTGTTTGTGAGTCCAACTATTATATCACCAATACATGTCAGGAAAAATATAAAATATTGGCTAACATGAAAACAATTTTTTTCATAAAAAATGTTTGCAATCTTGTTGTCTTCAGACAGGCGCGTCTCTCCGTCATGTTGGCCGCCCTCACTCTCCTTGTTCTACCATTGTCCTCGACCACCCAGCCCAATCCAGGTAAAATTACGTGAAGGAATCAATCCACAGAGTCAAAAAAGGCAACGTACATCACGCCCAATCACGCGTGGGCACATACACTATGACATGCTCATGTGATTACCCCTTTTGCCAACAGTCCATGATAAAATGCTACAGTGCATAATGGGAAAATAGACATCTGCAAATAATCCACATAGTCAAAAAATATATCGCCCACAGCATGCAAAACAAAAAAAAAAAAAAAGATTGGGATCGGAATAATCCTCACCATTCTGCAGGATGGATTTGAACACATCTTGAAATAATCCACAGAGTAAAAAAAAAAAAATGCCATGGCTTGCATGATAACACATTATTAATGCAATGACTAATCTTCCAGTTATTACACCACCTTGACCAATTGGAATTAACAGAGCAACTGGAAATAACTCATAGAGTGAAAAAAAAAAGTCCACAGATGCTTGGCCGTGCACGGCAATATAGACTTCTCACCTCATGAATGCGATCACGTCTCTTGCCACTTATTCACCATTGCCGATAACTGCCATCTTGCACAATAGAAATAGAGCGACTGAAAATCATCCACAGAGTTAAAAAAGTTCACACCATCCTCAGTCACTCGGTGCGCTGTAATGTAACATAAATAATGCAATCACTCCTCTTTGGGGGTAACATTGATAACAACCACCTTGTATAGAAAAAATAAACACAGCACATACAAATAATACATACAGTTAAAAAAGTCAACAGACACTTGGTTATGCATTGGCAATGTACTGTCACGTCATCCTTTCACCACTTATTTGTGATAACCACCACCTTGCACAATAACAACGAAAAACAAACATCTGTAGTCCAAAAAAAAACGAACGTGATTTTCCTTGCAGATGACGCAAACCTCCTACATGTGACCATCACGTCCGGCCCAAAAACTGCAGGCGAGCTGGGTGCCACACTGACATTGCCGTGTCTGGTGTCCCTGGCCCATCCGCCACCCGGCCTGGTCACCAACGGCCGGCGCGCTGCCCTTTCTCTGCCTCACGTCAGGTGGAGCTTGGTTGGCCACGACGACGATAAGGAGACCGAGATTCTGGTGGCCCGTGGCGACAACGTGCAGGTGAGCGAGGTCTATCGGGGCCGAGCCTCGCTACCGCGTTACGCCGTCTCCCCCGCTAACCTGACGCTCCGGCTGGAGGGGCTAAGGCACAGTGACGCCGGCGAATACCGGTGCAATGTACAGCAGGGACTCGACCACGGCCATGATGTCACGCAGGTCCAAGTCAAAGGTCAAATACAGGCTAAAATAACCACGCTATAAAACAAACAGAACGATTGAGGATAACCCAGTCAAGCTATACGCAGGTTTGGTGTTCCATCACGGGGATCTGTCGAGAAGTCCCCATGCCTTCACCTTTGAGCGGGCCCGCGAGGCTTGTGTGGAGATCGGGGCCCAGATGGCCATGCCGGAGCAGCTTGAGGCGGCCTACCACAGCGGGTATGAGCACTGCAACCCAGGTTGGCTCTCTGACCGCTCAGTTCGGTAAGTAGGAGGCAAATCCACTCTAAACCAGTTTGAAACCTGTTTAAAATCAGTTCAAAACCCAGTTTAAACAATTTCAAAACCACTGTAAATTATGTGTTAAACTTATTTCAAATACATACAACCACTTTGACAACGTATGAAATCTACGTCAAAGCAATTTCAAGTTTTGTCATAAAAGCAATTGGAATCGTTTTAAAACATGAAATCACTGTGAAATCTTTGTCAAACCAAATTAATTTGAAACACGTGTAGCTAATTTGAAATCTGTGTAAAGCAAATATGAAATATGCGTCGAGCAATTTCAAATTGTTAAAATTGGAAAAACTAAGCAATTTGAAAACAATTTAACGTTGGTGCAAAATCAATTTGAAATCAAGTAAAAAAAAAATCCATGTGAAATTACTTAAAAATCCCTGTAACACCTATTTCAAATCAATTTGAAATCTGAGGCGAAAAACAATTTGGAATCATTTTGAATCTGTGCAAAAGCATTTTGAAACCAGTTTCAATGAGTGTGAAATGAATTTCAAATCTGTGTGATTGTGAATAATTTTAAAATTAGTTTAAAATCCATCCAAATCAATTGGAAATCACTTGGAAACCCATTTGACACCAATTCCTCTTGTCAGGTATGCAGTACAGAAGCCAAGAGAGGACTGCTTGGGCGTCATGGAAGGACTTCCAGGAGTGAGGACCTTTGGAATGTTGGAGCCTGAGCAGCTCTTTGATGTCTACTGCTTTGTGGGCCACACCGCAGGTCTTTATTCGATTGGATACTTTTCACATTCAAATGAAAATACGTTTCCATGACAAATATTTCCACAAATCCATATCTACCAGGTGAGGTGTTCCATGGCTCGGACCCCCGTGGTTTTACCTTTGGGGAGGCCAAAGCGTACTGCCTGAGTGAAGGTGCCGAGCTAGCGACCCTCGCCCAACTATACGCAGCCCGGAACGACGGACTGAGCCACTGTGGCTCAGGATGGCTGAAGGACGGCAGCGTGCGCCACCCAATGGCCACCACTGGGGTGCGCTGTGGGGAGGAACCAGGAAACAAGATGGACTTCCCCGAAGCTCACAGCCGCCAAGACGTCTACTGCTTCAGAAGTATTAAAAAAAAAAAAAAAAAAAGCTTTTCAAGTCTTTTCAGTCACAGTAATGCTATCTTTAATTTCCAGTTATTCATGACGACCGTCACTTTGCACAAATTAAATAAGTCCATACTCTCCTTGTGTGGTCAAGACTGACAACAAATGTCTATTTTTCTCCAATGTCAATGATCTCTACACTTCATCTGCGCTTTTTCCACTCACCACTGAGCCAAAGCGTGTCACCCATCTTCTCTCCACAGCGGAAACAAACGCTGGAAGTGAGGAGGTTCAAACACTCCATTCTGTCACGCAAGGCCCGCTGAAGACCGAGTCCTGGACTACAGTTGATCCCCAGTTGGCGCCTGAGCTCTTCATGACAAAGGCAACGTTTGGATCAGAGGACCTCAGCAGCCCCTCGGAAGAACATCAGAACACTTCTACTGTTGATGCTAGTACCGGAAACATGGCTTTGACGTCATCTCACATTGAAGAACCAAGGTCCTCCTCTACAGTGTCGCCCACTTTAGAGAACAACAAAACATTTGAAGATCATCCACAATCTGGAGAGGCGATCCGAATGACCGACTCTTTGGTTACTACGGAAACCAACGCCATCACCTCCACTGAACCACCTTTGGAAGAGCTTTCTGGTGTGGCGTCCGTCATGCAAGGGACACCTGTGATCCAGACAGTTAAGGTCGTCACAGTTACTGACTTCAGTTTTGACCGTACTCCCCCTCCCATGACCTTAGCCTCTGGGATTCCATCTAGCTCCACACATACCTTCATCTCAGACAGTATGGGACATCTGGAAGCTGTTCAACATACCACAGATAAAGATGGAGACAAAGCCAAAACGGAAACCCCTGCCAAAGCATCCAGTGACTGGTCAGGAGAAAGTCCAGAAGTAAAACCGGAATCTGCATCAAATCTGACGGACTCACCGGACCACCACACTGATCCCAGAACACCTCCTCCATCGGAGACTATTTCCTCGCCACTGCAGGAGTCTGGATTCCACATGGAGTCCAACAATCCACTTCCTGTTGCATGGAATGAAGCTACTCGCACCACCCGAAGACCAGAGGGAGGACAAGAGAAGACTGGCACTGATGTGGTCTCTGTTCAAAAATGTTCCGGGTGTCACCTTAAAGATCAAACCATGGAGGCCGTAACCGATCCGACTGTGGTCAGGGAAGAGCCCACATTGGCCATGGCTGCCAAACAGGAAGTCATCCAAGGTAACATGCTGTCAATTAAATGACATTTAAAAATTAATCAATAAACTAAATTAAAAAAAATGAAAAGAAAACCAATTAAATAAATAAATATATTGATTCAACAAAAATGCTGAACTGACACTGAACTGATTTTATTTTCTACAACCACCCAAAAAGAATATCCCTCATTTCGTGGATGCATGTCATTTTATGCATGAAGTAACGACGCCCTCTAGTGGTAAAGTTCCTCAAATCCATAACCTTTGGATTTGAGACACTCAATGTCCACAAAATTGCAGTGGTTTTGTTCAGCTGCAACTGTAACAGAACACATAAAACACAGGAATCACTCTACCTAGTAAGCTTGACTAATGAATTGTTCTTTGCAGACCTGTGCGGGCAGAGTCCATGCTTGAATGGCGGCACATGCCTAGATGGAGACATGCCCAAGTGCGTCTGCCTGCCCGGTTACGGCGGCGCCTCCTGCCAGTCAGGTAAGGAAGATCCTCCCCACCTGAATGTGAACGTCTCACCCGCATTGCTTCTCACCCTGCAGATTTGAAGGCGTGTGAGGCCGGCTGGGAGAAGTTCCAAAGCTTCTGCTATCATCATGTAAACACGCGGCAAAGCTGGGAGGGGGCAGAACAACACTGTCGGACCATTGGCGGACACCTCATGTCCATCATGAACCCTGAGGAGCAACACCACGTCAACGGTAAAGGATGAATCTTTTAGTGAAGAGAGGCATTTAGAAGGTCATTTAAAATGGCCGCCTCAAACCAAAATGGCTGACTGCATCTTTTCGTGAAAAGCTTCTTTGGGACTTTTTCATCTTGACAAATTCCAAATTGCGAAGGGAAGATGGTAATATTCATATTGCGACATAAAATTGACTTTGATACTGATTTTGAAAAAGATGCCCAGGTCCTTGGAAATGACCCTAAAATAGATATTTCAAACCACAATGTTAGATTTCTTCTGTCTTTTGAGGAATAGCTTCTGGAGACTTTGTCATGGCTGTACTCATGATAGACAGGCCTTACAAAATTCATGTTGCTACATGAAAATAGCTTTGGAGACACAAATGTACGTTATGTAAGTGAAAGAGATAAATGAAACATGCTCTCCTGCATCCCTGACATAGAGCTTGATATAGTAGATCTGTTCCATTGTTTAATGGACACCAGAAGCTTTTCTCTATCTGGAGAGAGAAATTCTACCTGGAAATCGGTTCGACACATCTTCCGCTTGCGCATTCCTCCGTTTCACGCTTCGCGACCTCCAAAGTGACAACGTTGTTATGGAAGTGTTGTGGATGAGACACAACATCAGTCTTTAATGTTACTTGGATGTGGTCGGTGTTTGGTCTGTACCCCAGGAAGCTCAGATTGTATCTGACGTTCTGCTTTGACTTAATTGTCACCATGGAGTTCTTAAGAGTTACTCAGGAAATTCTCCTTTTTAAGAACTTTTGGGGGTGGCCCGGTAGTCCAGTGGTTAGCACGTCGACTTCACAGTGCAGAGGTACCGGGTTCAATTCCAGCTCCGGCCTCCCTGTGTGGAGTTTGCATGTTCTCCCCGGGCTTGCGTGGGTTTTCTCCGGGTGCTCCGGTTTCCTCCCACGTTCCAAAAACATGCATGGCAGGCGGATTGAACGCTCTAAATTGTCCCTAGGTGTGAGCGTGAGTGTGCATGGTTGTTTGTCTCTGTGTGCCCTGCGATTGGCTGGCAACCGATTCGGGGTGTCCCCCGCCTACTGCCCGAAGACAGCTGGGATAGGCTCCAGCACCCCCCGCGACCCTAGTGAGGATAAAGCGGTTCGGAAGATGAATGAAAGAACTTTTGGTGCATTGCAACTGGTCACGTGTTAGCATTTGATTGAGTCTCAGTAACCTTGTGAACTTGATAACGTGGTAGTGCTAATGCTCACTTACTGTCAATCCATACTCAGGTCGCTGTCCTGATCATGTTAGCATAACAGTTGTTTTCTAGTTAGTCATTTGATTAAAAAAACAAAAAAAAACAATGACCAACAAGGAAATACAGAATGAGAAATATAAGGCGGCAGGAGGGAAAAAAACAACAACTCCAGACTTGAGCTCATGCACATAACGCTTTCTGGTAGCAATTTTGCCAAATGTTAGCATGTGGACGTTAGCATTTTATCCACGTGCTCTATGCTGTATGTCATCATACCAACTGAGATCATGCTAGCATGATACTGTAATTCACTCTGTCATCCAAATTTCCATTATTTTGACCTTAGATAAATACAGAGAATATCAGTGGATCGGACTGAACGACAAAACCATCGAGGGAGACTTCCGCTGGTCCGACGGAAACCTTCTGGTGAGGACGTTTTCATCCATTGATGCTTTCCTGTAAGATCTGCCTGTGACGTGGATGTTCTTTCTGCCCCAGATCTACGACAACTGGAACAGAGGGCAGCCCGACAGTTACTTCCTGTCTGGCGAGGACTGTGCCGCCATGGTTTGGCACGACGGCGGGCGCTGGAGCGACGTGCCCTGCAACTATCATCTTTCTTTCACATGCAAGAAGGGCCTTTGTGAGTGGCTCTACTACGAAGAAATAAATTATTCGATGAACCAATTATTTAATTTAAATGGAAAAATATAAATACAGGTACAAAAATATCAGTTGGGAATGAAAAATAGTTTAGTGTATTGATGATTTAAAAAGTTATTGACAATAAGTTCCTTCCGAATTATTTAAATCAATAATTAAATTATTACTGATCTTAAATGTGTATTGAATGTAAAATTCTTATCGATGTATCAATTATTTCTGTCATAGAAAAAAACTAACCAATTATTTAATTAGAAAAATAGATATTACATTTTTAAGATTAAAATTTATACAGGTGGTAAAAGTTTTTTTTAATGAATATCTTATTTGCAATAAATCAATGAACGAATGCTATAATGAAATAAATGAAAGAAAAAAATTATCAAATCAAAAATAGACTTTTGAATGAACAATGTTTCGGAAAAATAGCTAAAGGAAGATGGCAAATATTTTATATTTTTACTGCTCATGCATGTTGACCACCAGCATCCTGTGGGGAGCCTCCTGCGGTTCCAAACGCCATGCCGTTTGGTAAGACGCGGACACACTATGAGACCTTCGCCAAGGTACGCTACCACTGCCATGCGGGCTTCATGCAGAAGCTGAACCCCATCATCAGCTGCCTGCCCGATGGCCGCTGGGAGGAGCCCTTGATCATGTGCCTGCCAGGTAAACAACACTTTGGACAAGTACTGATGCTAATATTAGATTGATGCACACACACACA
>CAAKHF010021504.1:0-14432 GCA_901007745.1 Hippocampus kuda
GCGCTTGTGTCTTGCGCCTGTAATGGGCAGCATTTTTCACAGCCCCGCCTTGTTCAGCGGAGAGGTCGGTGCTGTTGAACGGTCTGCGGCTGGATGGATGTAAGGCTTGAGGAGCCGACGACGAGAAGAAAGGAGCGTTAGCGCGGAGCGCCGATGCGGATGTGGAACTGGGAGTCGCGGCTTGGAGTTTGAAGTGGATTTACATGGGACAGGAGAAGTGAACTAATCTCTTTTCATCAATGGACGCTAAAGCTTCGTGTTTGCTTTCAAAAACTTAGCTTGTAGCAGATGTGTGCACATTTTTCAGCATGACGTCTCTGATCCACTGGTGAAAGGACACTTTGATCCTCTCCTCTTTCATCTATAACTGCTTCAGACAACAAAGTGTATGCAGAAAAGTGGTGAAGATTGCACGACTGTCTGTGTCCTATGTGTTGTGTTGTGTTATTTTTGTTATTTTGACTTCAAAATGGCGCCGCGTGAGTGGCTGCCTTTCCAGCAGCTCCTATATTTTGTTGTTCTACTTCTTCCTTTCATAACTTTGCTGCTGTGAATTAGGAATTTCTCCATTGCGAGACTAATAAAGGTTTTCTTATTCTTATTCTTATTCTTAAGACATATTTATATGTATTTTCACACTCCACGCGTTCAACCCCAGATACTTTTTATTTTTAAATTTTTCCAAGACTTAGGGGAAAAAAAAGGGTCTAGAGTTTTAATACACTGTGAGCAAGCAGAACTCACATGTCACTGACACATTCAGTAAAACATTTCAGGATTGATGGCGTTCAAACAACATTGAGCCTAATTCATCATTTTGTAAGAATTTTCACTCATTGCTTCACAGAAAGGTTGAAAGGGAGTTTTTTGGAATTCATATTATCGACACCATTGAAATGTGCGGGAGTCAACTTGATGGAACTCTCCCCCTGAAAAATATAAAAGGACATCTGCTTTTATCAACTTTAGACACACGCACACAGACAGACAATTCATCCTGTTATGCAAATTCAGATTTATTCACTGAATGAACAAATCTGAATACGTCTCGTGATATTGCAATATCAAGTCACAAGCTCCTATGGACACAAGTTGAAGAAAGCAATGCCATGATTTCTTGCGGCGTAGGTGTGCTCCATACAAATATTTTCTGTAGGTTGGTGATAAACTCTGATGCTTTATGACTTTCGAACAACATTCGGGTTCTGGTGGCACTGTAGGAACCCCCTGTCATGCATTGTGTGGTTACTATCACCTTTAACAGACAAAACACGATTCACATCATAGTCCACAGGTTTTTGTTTGTTACATGAACGTCATATTGTGTTTTCATTGCACCACATTGAATACACAATGTGGGGGCTTATTTGTATTATACACTAGTTTTTGACCTGAGTGCCAAACCTCTGGGGAGGGTGGGACTTGTGAGGCATGAACAGAGTGGACTTTACCAAGAGGGTTGGGAAGCCTTTGTTGAATGAGCTGGTGCCCGGATGTTGGAGAAACGCACTGGAGAATACTGCACTCTGTTGGTCAAAATGGGTCATGTATTTTGTGAAACAAAAACCCTTAAAGGATTCATATTACCTCAACTGCACGGCCATATCACGAATGCAAAATCGAGAGGCACTTGAGTTAAATAGAGTACAGCAACACCAATCAATCAATAGTTTATTCATACAGAATTTTCAAAGTCATAAAAGCGAGAGGACAGAAGAGATATATAAAACTATTAGAACATGAGACGTCTCTATTTCCTGCAATCTTATTGCCGTGCACCACACTTTTGTGGTTTTCAGGCCAGCACAATACAATAGGCCGTAGCTGCAAATTATTACAGCGGACAACATTAAATGCCATAGTGTGGGAAATACATGCTCGTAATGTTAAGTTTAAGCATACCATCGACTCCTGCATACTGGTGGTGTGGCACCCACGGAGTCACATATTGGCTGATTGTTTTTGTTCCCAATTTTTCAAACTACATTTTTCTGGGGGTGCGTTTGGGAGGGATTTATTATTTTTTTTAAATCCCAATTTCCCCGTTTTTGTGGAACACGTATTGAATGTTTAACAGCATTTAATGAAGACATTTTAGGATTTGTAAAATAAATATAAAGCCTTTTTTTCACCAAATGCATTTCATTTGGTGAAACCAACAATATTTTTAAGTGCAAAGAACCATGCAGAAACATTGAGGGCTGGGCGATGAATAAAATTTAAATCAGATTTTTTAGGGGGGGCCCTCTCAATCACCAAAACATCTTACTGTAATTGATGAAAAACGATTGGGCCGCACAGCACGTTGTTTTTATTTTTATTTTTATAGTTTTTGATTTAGATTAGTTTCTTTGAGAAGGGACAGTGCAATTACTGAGAACACATGAAAAAAAAAGCTAGAATTAGCAAAGAGGCTATTTTTCATCTGTAGCCCCTTGCGCATGGACATTTTGCATCTGTGACGTGCTATTCTGCCTTCTGGGCGTGTTTTAAGATGTTTATTGATAATCAAATTTAAAACTGTACACACAATGAGAATAATTACTCAAAATTAATTATCAAAATACAACATATGCTTTGTTTTAGTTTCGCACCTGAAAACACTTAATACTAACCTTGAATGTGAATCTTTATTCACAAGCTAGCAACAATTAACGTTAAAACTCACGAGAAGGATTTACCATCAAGGCACAAATAGTCCCACACACAAACGTAGTAACACACACATCTGCGTCAATGGGCGGGCCAGAGCTCTGTGGGTCACACACACACACACACACACACACACACACACACACACTTAGATCGCGCTTAGTGCCCCCCCCCCTCCGCTGTTCTACTCCTCCGCTTCCCACCGTCTGTCGACAATGAGCCAATGAGGAGGAGGGGGAGAGGGGGGGGGCGCGATGCAACGAGTGTTATTTTCTGCTGGGGGGGGGGGGGGGGGGTCACCTCCTTGACGACAGAGAGAGGAGAGAGGAGAGGAGGGGTCTGTGCTCTCGTTGCCATGGTGTGATGCAGCTGTTGCTAAGGAAAGGCGGTCGGCCGTTGGACGGCAAGCGTACCTGGACAGGTGTCGGCGGACGGCTGGCCGCGTGGCTTTCACACACCGTCAGCTCATAGAACTCCTGGATGTCTGCACACATGGTGACATATTGAGTGCTTGGAAGTATACTTGATCATCACTGTACTTAAAAACCCTGTTCAGTAAATTTTGAGATTTGTTTCTACTTCATAGATACACATGTTAGAAGATAATTGTTGAACTACGTACCGGTAGTAATCAATTAGGGAGACTGCCTTAATTAAATACCCCGAAAATGTTTTTTTCCCCTTCTGCTGTCCTGACCACTTGAGAGCACCACGTTCTCGTTAGCAGCTGTGAGTGTGCGCACGCCACACAGAGAAAGCGGAAGAACAAGAGAGGTAAAGATGTTTTTTTTGGGGGGGTTTTTTGCCTTGGTAGTCAGTTTGTGGACCAGGATTTCGCTTTGGAGCGGCCCGTAGTCACAGCGTGGAAAAGCCCCACGACGACCCGGTAAGATACATTGCGGCCAGACGAGGCTTTAAGCGAATATATTTACATGACTCAAAGTAAAATGCATTGTAGAACATTTGAACTTTATTTGGGGTTAATAAGAGACATTTTAAATGTTGCTGGGTGTGTGCCGACTCCCATTTTACATTTTAATGTGATTCATTCTGAACACAGCTACATCCCGTTTTGTTTCGTCTTTTTTTGTCACACAAACCTGTCACTTGAGCAGGGGTGTGTAAAGTTTTTAAACCCACTGTATGCAGATATACACTACACACGTTTCAACGTTAGTGTCAGTGCCCGAGAAGTGAAATTGCAGTACCAAGCAACGCCTGAAACAGGTCACTCTGGAAGATGTTGAGCAGCTTCTCAGCTTCTCTCCCTTTGACCCCCTCCGAGCAGGCCTCCATCAGTTGCAGCGCTCGCTGAGTGTCTGGAAACGGACGCAAGGCATAAGCCAAGGCACCGCGCGCACAATGCAAAGAAGCGTTTGAGAAAAATGACTAAAAGGTCATCTCACCGTCTCGCTTCAGCGGCATGTTGTCCTGTGATTCCACAGAAATCCTCTTTAGGGATTTGCCAGGAGCACTGCATGCTGGGTAGTGGAGTCTGCTTGCTAAATGGACTCCACTTAAGCCCAAAGGCAGGAATCAATCACACTTGAAGGAATCGCTGACATCGTTTGGTAAAATTCAAGTCCAATGTCTTGATTTATTTGAATGATCAAGCGGCGCAGGCAGAACGGTGAAGACATGTTTTCTCGCAGTTTTTGGTGACCCTACGCAACATACAAACTGAGGAGTAGACTTGACAAACATTAAGAAAGGCTGCGTCGGACCTCTGCAATTGGCTGGCAACCGATTCAGGGTGTCCCGCGCCTACTGCCCGGAGACAGATGGGATAGGCTGCAGCACCTCCCGCAACCCTTGTGAGGATCAAGTGGTTTGGAAGATGAATGAATGAATGTGTCGGACCTTTTTTTTTTTTTTTGACAACTTTCTCAAATCCTCAAAGTTCTTCGGAGACACTAACTGGAGGTGTGGCTGGCAGACGCAGGCCCTTCTTCATCTTCTGCGTCGATTTTCTGCTGACTATTCTTTCCCAAAAAAAAAAAGAAACAAAGAGTAACAGTCTAGGGCACAGGTGTCAAACTCAAAGCCCGGGGGCCAGATCCGGCCCGCCACCTCATTTTATGTGGCTTGCAAAAGCAAATCAAACATGTCAACAACTTCTATGATGATAGCTAAAATCTGGACCAAAACTTAAAATTTTCATCTGTAATAAATAAGAACAATATTGAAAGCATTTTCTTATTACCAAACCCGCCATGACGGTAACTTCAACAAGAGTTGAGTAAACCGTTATTCTTGACTTCTTTATATGGTTTCAGTCATAACAGCCAACAAAGCAAAAATAACAAGAGTCGAGGAAATGCTATTTAATGTCAAACGGGTCAAACGTAGGGCTGCATGAGTATTTCGTTTTTGGGTTTTTTTTTGCCAGTAACGTCACTCATTATGTTGCTTCGACATTTAATATGTCAATAACCTGAAGCTAAAGGTAAAAAAAATAAAATAAATAAAATAATATGAAAAAAAAAATAGTAATGGGCAAAGTATTAGTCGTCAGATGTTCTGCCTGTGTAATTCATCACTGTTGTTCCAAGTGCTGAGACAAAAAAAAAAAAGAAAGATATTGGCCAGGGCCCAATCTAAACGATGGTTTTCCCCTCACACTTTTTAAGGATTAAAAATTGCTTTGTTATAAACCCACTGTGTAAAACCTACGAGTAAAATGCCGAGGAGACGTACATTTACAATTCGACCTTGAAAACACAAAAGTCCTTTCACCTCAAGTTCAGCTGTCTTCAAAGAGAACGCCGCAGGTGAGCTCTGATCGCATTTCCGCCCTCTCAAACCCAAAGTCAGCCGGGGCCGGGGCTCCAACTCACCCGCGACCACAAAGAAGGCAAGCGTTGTACAAAACGGACGGATGGTCACGCAACTTTCAAAATCCAAAAGCGGACTCATGACATGCGAGTGAGAACACCGCCACACGGACTTCGGCGTAACGATCCCAAATCCCCTCCAAATGCATGATGGGGACACGTCCAGTTTTAGCACAATACAAACAAATGAGCATCACTTCCTGTCTGTGGTGCGTCATCCAATCACGAGCTCACGTCACCGTATGGGGGCTCACTTCTTGTGGAACAGGTAGATAGGCTGTTTCTCACCTGGAAACAAAATTCAGATCAGTGTGTGTGTGTGTGTGTGTGTGTGTGTGTGTGTGTGTGTGTGTGTGTGTGTGTGTGTACCAGTGTGTGTGAGGAGTCTGTAGGAGCAGAAGCCGACAGTGTCCATCAAATAGGAAGTGAAGTTCTCTGGTCTCACTTGTAAATTCCTGTAGTGATAGGATGTAGTTGCCTAGGAGACAACACCAGTGGCGTCAATCAAATCAAACAGTGAACCCCAATAAGCGAGTGTGCGTGAGTATTACCGAGACTTTTTTGCTGCGGCCGTAGCGTCGCCACGGGTGCGGTTCGAGGATGAACAATCCGCCCGGGGACAGGCTCTGATAGGCTCGTCTGAAAAGTCTGGCCACGCCCTCATCACCGGCTTGCAGCTGCACCCACTTTGTCATGCAGAGACACATGATGACATCATACTGACCCCTCCCGGGCCACGCCTCCTGCTCTGATACGTAGTCCCCCTGTGGCAGGAACCACAAAAGGGTGTTAAATCTCAGGCCATGATGACCACAAACAGGAAGTGGTGAGCGACACTCACCTGAATGAAGGAGATGTTGTTGGGAAACCTGCGCGAGGGCGGGGGAGCGGCCAGGAGGAGAGGGGGCGGGGCCAGAGGACCGCGACTCACCCTCAGTGAGAGGGGGAAGGCCATGAGACGCACAGCTTCGTCCTCCTTCGGCTCCTCTAGCTTTTGCTCCTCCTTTTCAACGTCTTTTCTACTTGGGGAGGAGCAGGACATGAGGGAGCACCTCCTCTTCCGCTCCTCCTCCACGAGGTCATGTGACAGGAAATGCCTGATGTTCTGCCTGGCAGCGCGCACCAGTCGCCCATCCAGCTCCACCCCGAGGATGTGCGTGGGGTTGAAGGCGCGCGCCACGGTGAGAGTCAGGTGACCGGCGCCACAGCCCACATCCAGCACCTTCTTGTCTTGGAACCAATTGGCTTGCAGCAAACGCAGCCGCGGGTCCTCCGCCGGCCCCACGCGCCCTTCCCACCCGTTGCCGTAGAACCCGTGGTAGCCGTAGAAGCGGCAACAGTTCCCGTACTGGTAGCGACGTTTGTCCTTTTCCGGAGGCTTGCGTGTGCACCTGTAGAGCAACGGTCAAGTAGACCAGCAGTCAATTAGGGTAGCTGAACGTCAACAATTTTCAAAATTGGAAACATTCCACGGAGGTTTTTGGAATTGCAGGTTGGGTTTTAATGGGAAAACTTAAACATTGTTGGGTAAAATGCCTTTTAGCATTATACAATTTCTGACCCAAACAACTAATTGAATATACAGTATACTCTAAACTCAATCAATGAAAGAATAAATTGCTCAAAAATATAGAGAAAACACAATAAAGTTCTACTTGCAAATTAATCTGTTGAAGTCTTTTGCAACTTCATTTAATTCTCCTTTGGACAAAACTGTTTGTATTTATGCTTGAATATGATCGAGTTCCAAATATCCCCAGTTTGTCTTCACATAGAAATTAAGCAGAAAAATGAATCTTAAATTATCCACCATTTTACAAGACTTCATCAAATGACATTCAAATGTTTGTATTTCATCCAGAACACTCACTTGTCGGGCCCTCGCCCTCCGGCCAGCGGCGTGTGGAACTGGGTGGCCTCCACCCTGTCCACGACGGCATGCGTTAACCTCGTCGAAGTGGTGCGCCGTCGACCCCTCTGGCGCCGGTCACCAGATTTCCGTGCGGTGCCTGGAGGAGGGTGCGAGTGCCTCCTTGGAAGGATCGGGGGCGGGGCGATGTCCTCTCGACAGGTGATAGCCGTGTTGAGTTCACAAGGCAGAGGGGACACTGCCACACTGCCCTCTCTGGACAATACTGGAACTGTCACAATAAACCATACAGTCTGTACAGTTTTATTTTGATTTGTTGCGGAAAGCATCAACATTGAAAATGGGCAATTTTTCTGTATTTTTTCCCCTGCCACATATAGAAACTTATTACCAGTCAAGGTCCCCAAACCACGGAAACATTGAGGTTGACTGCACTGTATGCATGCCAGCGGGTGCCTCACCTGTCAGTCCATCTGTGGAGGGGAAGATGGGACGGTTCACTGCCTCCTTGTCGCCGCCATGATGGTTCCTGTGTCTCCTTCTGGATTTGAGGGGGGACAGCAGGACGCCTTGAGCCCCGCCGCCCGGTCTTCCCTCTTCCTTCAGGTTCAAAGGGTCTGTGATGTCTCGGGGAACCAGGATGTCTACAGGGTCCCTGCTGCGGGATGGGAGGGGTGAACACTTTGGAGTCGTCTCATTGGTTGCCCTTATGATGAGAAATGGGAAAAAATGCGGCAGTTGAGAGACACATGGATGTTACAGGTAAAGTGCAGAGTGCATAAAGTCAGTGATGGGAAGTAACCAAGTATAAATAACTGATTACTGTACTGAAAAATAACCATAAGAGAATGTAAAGAGATAAACTACTTTCATTTAGTTTTTATGTGCCTTTAAAGGGCATGGCCTTTTGCCAACTCCTCTTCCTCACCTGTTGATGTCTTCGTCCAACAACGAATTCAGGTTGAGAGGGTCGAAGATGTTTCCGCCCAACAGGAAGTGAGTGGGCAGCAGGGATTCCACTTGACTTTCACTGCGGACACGACGACGTCGCTTGGCCGGCCCCTTGAAAGCGAGACCTACGGAGTAACGCTTCCTTGGGATGCGCTGAGCAGATGCCGTCACAGTGCTCTGACCACTGCCGTTTGTTGAGGCTCGGGGCTGACGGCCAACGGAGATCTTTTCAGACTTGTCTAGTGACATCATCTTCCTGCTGCTTTAGCTCCTTACTACAGAACAAAGTAGTGAAATGTTGAACAATATAAATATAAGATAAGATATCCTTTATTTGTCCCACACTGGGGAAATTTACAGCCTTCAGCAGCAAGTGACATGTGCATTGAAAACTTTAGCTCAATTAAGTGCCCCTGTAAAGGTTATAGTGCATTTTACATTCATTCAGAAGTTTCACTTGTGAACCCTATTCCCAATTTTTAGTGAATAGTGTTAGGTTACAAAGGGTTTGTTTTTTTGTTTTAAGGAAATTGTTTTCAAATGCCCGTCCGTGGGGAACAACATTTGACAACCACTGTACTAAATATTTGTGATGCCTTGGGAATTCTGTGCATGTCACCACTGACTCCACACCCCCTTTTTACACCTTAGCTTTCTGTTTGCTGCATGCTGTCAAAACGTCTGCTGGTTGCAAGTAAAAACTTGATTGTATGTGTGTGTGTGCGTGGGAGTGCTTACTTGGTCAAAAGACTTTTCTTCTCCAGCGTGTTGTTTCCCAAAGACCCTAGCGATCACTCCAAGTGTGTGACGGGCAAAAATAGAAAAGTGAAGTGCCCTTTTTCTTTACCCCCACCCACCGGAAGCTATGTGCGCCAATCGCGGACCAAGACGAGCGGACAGTTAGCTTCTCATTAGCAGTTTGGAGGAAGTGGCTAACACAGTGCTAACTCGACTCCTCCGCGAAGTCCAGCAAGAACAAACATTGTATAACGCGGGTTTGGAGTGCATGTGCGTGTCAAACGTACCTCGACGAGACGCGATAGCTAGTGTTAACCCGCGCGAACTGTTTGGCATCGTCTCACATCGTCGCGAGGCGGCCCGTTTTCATTTACACCAGTCAGAGCAAGGGGACACGCCAGCATGAGTGATTGACGACACGAATAACCAATCAGAAATCAGAGTGTCTGTTTGCCTCCCGCAAATGCACCAATCAGAGAGAAGAGATGTCCCTAGCGGCGCCTGACTAAAAAAAACAATCGACAGATCGATATACGGGGTGGGCCAAAAAGCAGCTGTGCACTTCGTAAATCAACTTAATTAACCCTTTAATCGAAGTAGAATAGAAGTAAATAAAGTATGACCGAAACAAGCAGGTGTGAAAGTATGGTAAGAGGTTAAGGTGGAAGGAAAAAGGGTGGTATGGAAAGAAGGAAGGGAGGAAGGGAAGGAAGGAAGGGACAGAGGGGGTAAGGGTGCCAGTCAAGAAGGATAGAAAGTAGCAGGAAAGAAGCACGTATGACATGAAGGAAACAAGGATGGTATAAATGAAAGGATGAAATGGGGGAAGGAAATAAGGAACTGAGTAAGGATGATATGAAGGGAACAAGGATGTATGAATAGGATACCTTTATTGTCATTGTGCACAACAAAATTGTAACATTTAAATGGATGACAGCGAGATCTGTGAAAAATGACACAGGATGGAAGAATGGATGAAGCAGGACAAGTCTCAAACTTTGGTATTTTTGCTTTTTAAAATAAAACACCCCAAGCTCATGTGAGTATTGCACCACTTTTATGTTTAAATGAAATAACCAGCTCCTTCAAAACCATCAAAATGAGAAGAAAAAAAACGTGTCAAGTGGTGCGTGGGTTGTAATATGGCAGAGCTCTGATGAAGGCACCCAGTCGTGTGCTGAAGAGATCACTGTCCAACGAGTTACCCAGAATGCACGTCGGGTTCTTGACGATGTTCTCCACATACAGCTGAAATACACACATGTGCGCGTACACGTCATTCACGTGGGGATGATGGTGTGGATTTGCAGAGCTCCTCACTGACGTTGCTGTAGATGTGCTGCAGCGCATCCCGGGCGTTGCTCACGGAAAGATCTGTGTTCATGACAAATTTGAGTCCACTGGGGGTCTCGAAGTAGTGAAGACGATAGCGGCTGGTCTGGAAGGACTGGAAGCCCTCCTTCCTGAAAATGGCTAAGGAACACAAGTACAATGCAAACAAAAGGACTGAAAAACTGACCATGTAGCCCAAAGGATACGAGTCCAAAGGAGACATTTTACTAACGAAGGAGCGGATGGAGAACAGCATGCCGTACATCAGCTTGTACTCCTGCAGGCAAAAGGGTCACTTAGATTTTTTTCATCTCCCTTCAAATCAGGATTTCATTCAATCTATTATGGTTAAACTCAAGTCACTTGTTTTCACATCAACTTTACCCATTTAAATAAATGGAAATTCCATTCCACCCCCAAAATTTGGAACATTTTTAAGTACTGTAAGAAACAGAGTAATAACATAAGTAAATAGAATGTAAATAATTTTACATCATGATTTTGTAGTTCATTTCACTGGATTTGTGCTGTTCTGTTCTGGTGTGCATGTCTACTCCACCAGGGGGCGATTATACATTAAAAGTAATAAGCAGCTGTATTTGTTATTTTTCACAGCACATAACAGATATATTGCTGCGATTATTGAATAAACTCCGGCTGCATGTATTTCTGCACCGTTTGTGCTCAAACATCAGTTGTTTGAAAGTTTACAACGACTGCAACATCGATCCTAGTTTTGTGACCACTGCAAAAAGAAAAAAGAACTGTACCTCCTCCTTTGAGATACCAGCTTGCTTCTTTCGGTTCCACTCGTTGTAATACAGGCACTTTCCATTTCGGTCGAATATGTACAGGTTATGCACAGTCATCTGAAGCACACACCACGAATGAATGGAATTAGGACATCATTTTGGCAAATGTTTTTTTAATCCAGTTTCTGTGTTATTTTTATTTTTTAGAATTGTATCTAAGTCAAGTCAAGTCAACTGTATTTATAGAGCACTTTCAAACAGCCATCGCTGCATACAAAGTAAAACAAATCGGTAACAAAGACGGTAGAAAGCACCAAACAAACCGAGCAAGAGACATGTTTTTGGTATGTAGGGGGTGAATCCCCACGCAGGCGCGGGTACATATAAGAGAGATTCGAACCAACCACCCAACTGTGAAGCAGACGTGCAAACACTTCACGGTGCTGTCAACTGCCGACTTCCCCGGTGTACATGTGAATTCAAGAGATTCAAACCCTCAAATCCCTCACAAACACCGAACTTGGCGTCAGAGTATTGTTACAATTCTATTGCTTTAAATGGACGAGGGAAATCAAGTCTTGTAAGGCCAAAATAGAGATAACATTTATGAAATGAAATCCGTATTTACCTTGTTTTCCCATTTCCCGTAGGACCCCCAATGCAGAGGCGCCTGCTCATATGCCTGATTACAATATGCGCGCCGTGTAATCATTTGCACTTTGAAAAAAAACTAAAATTGGATTAAAAGCACATCATGATTATTTTATTTATCTAATGCATTATTATGTACACATTTTTTGAACTACGACACAGAACTTATTTCTCACGAGGAGTGGACGTTGGCGGCATCGACGGGCAGCTCTCCCGGGGTCGATGCTACCCTTGGAGCGGCATTAAACTTCCAAAGACGAAATGGCCGTCAAGTAATCATTATCGCGTTTTTGGCCAGCAATGCGGGGAGATTTTTCTTTTAGACATGCGTTGAGAGATGTCATCAAATAAACAATTTCGTTGGTACGTCGGAGCTGTAACTCTACTAAAGTCCAGTAGGTGGCAGCAGATGATTGCGTTGACCAAAGCGCCGTTGCCCGAGACGCAAGCGTGTAACGACTGGCTGGTGACGCCATTGACTTGTCCCCCCGTTTGCGAAACTGGAATACAGACTGACAGGGGGTGGGGCACTCGAGAGATTCTGGGTGCGAATATTCCTTTTCATTAAAGTGAATTCGCCATGGATGTGAATATGAGTATGAACGGTTGCCTCTGTGTTTGTGACCTGCTCTTGACTGGTGGTGACCAGTCTCGAGTGTACACAAAGTCAACAGGGACTGACTCCAGATCACCGAGACCTTAATGAGGACAAGCAATAGAAAATAGATGGGTGGATTGATGGATGAATGGGTGGATGGCCTAAGTGACACTGACCTATGAATTCACCCATGTCAAGAGTTAGGATAATAGAGGCTGTTTTATCTGCACTAGGGTATTCATCAGTTGAGGTGGAAATTTACCCTAATGAGGACAAACGGTATAGAAAACAGATGAATTCCCTGAGCATAACTAACCCATGTGTTAGCTAATACGTCAAGAGGGGATAATAGAGATTGTCACCATTAATGCATCTATAAGAGTCTACAATCAGGAGAAAACAAATCCTCTGTCTTCCATTCAAGGTCATCATGGATTGTGAGCTCAAGTCCAGCCTCATGTGGGGTCAGACATCACATCTGTAACCACATATGATGGGGGGGATTAGGGTGCGATCAAATCAAAAAGTGGGCAAGTGTCCATATGTGACATCTGTGCACAAGCCCCAGTATTTTGGCATTTTTTACTTTTCATCAGGATACATGAGTCGTGATAGGTCAGATTAGTGCAAGGGGTGGGTTTAAAAAGCATCCCATGAGCGGATAAAGGTAGACGGACGGACAGGGGACAGGAGACCAGGTAGTCAATCATACTACTTCCTCATTAATGTTAGTATTGTTAGTTACAGCATTGTCAGCTCACATAATTGCGAAAATACATTTTTTTAAACAATATTTATTGATATAGTGTCGTTCAATGGTTGCTTGCATTGGCCACTGGCTTGACCTCAAACAGCACCGTGACAGAAGATTCCAGTAGAAGTCAGGTATGAGCTAAGGTTGAAGCCAACTCTATAACTAACACTGGAGACTCATGTTAACTGACTAACTGGAAGCTAACCCTGATAGTGAATGTTAGAGGTCAAGTTAAAAGGTAACTTCGTAATCTAACTTTGGAAGCTAACATTTGAAGCTAACAGTAAATGTGAAAAGCTAACTTTGGAGTCCAATACTTAGAAAGCTAAAATTGAGGCTAACTCAATTGAACGTTTGGAAATTACCTTCCGAATCTAATTTCAGAAACTAATGTGAGAGCTAATGTTGGTCGCCAGTGTTAGTGATAAAGTTGGCGCTCCTTTTTCAGTCATGTTCGCAAGCCGGGCGCCAGCGACGGTGGGAAAAGGTGCCAAGTTTTCTGTGGAAGAGCTGTACGGTTTTACCAAAAAGCCAAAGTTTACCAAAGGGCATTGCGGGAAAGCAGACAAAGCGGACAGCAAGAAGGACGTAAAAGAGAATGAAGAAGCAGTCCTGGCGTCTCACATCTTGGAGGCAGCCAAGCGGGTCATGGAAAGGCGACGGCTGGAAATTTACATGAGGGAATGTGACGTGACCATGGAGGATTGCGGCATGGCCTACAGGTGAGTGAGCCACGCAGAAATGCCCACAGCACCTCCTTTTATGGGTCCTGTCTGTTGGCTGTCATAACATCCCATAGCCACAAGTGACTTGAATAAAATGTTCCCCCCTAGCTGACAGACAAAGCAAATAACTGTTATTCAAATCAGGTTTTGCTTTTTGATTCCTTTTTAAAATCTGCTTTATACCTCTTAAAAATGCAGAGCTGATGTTGTTTGGTCTTTTTCAGAAATCTCGGAAAAACCGGACTCCGAGTGTCCTGTTTGGGACTAGGTAAACATCTCACTCACACACATGCACACATACACACGCACATGCACACACACGCGCGCACACACACACACACACACACACACACTTCTCTGCTTATTTTCTTTTCACAGGAACATGGGTGACGTTTGGCTCTCAGATCTCAGATGAGGTGTGTATGTGTGTGTTTTTTGTAATCACTTCACAAACGTGTCCTTGACTGTGTGTGTGTGTGTGTGTGTGTGTGTGTGTGTGTGTGTGTGTGTGTGTGTGTGTGTACTTGCTTGCAAGTGTGCGCGTATTTTGAGTGGAAACAACGCCGCAGCAGCCA